>OY882878.1:9153093-9418093 GCA_963693515.1 Pipistrellus nathusii | reverse complement strand
CCAGCAGGTGCTCAGGGGGTGATGGCCCCCAGCCCGACAGCAAAGAAAGCACCGGAACACCACTGGACAGGGACGCCGGAGCCTCAGCTTCAGGAACTGGTTCAGGGCGGGGCCGTCTTGGGTGGGGCACACATGCGGGAGGCACCGTTCAGCAAGCTAGTTAGGTTGCTTATGGTCACCCAGGATCATTAAGAAAATGACGCCCAACTGGCATGGTTGAGCGTCGACCTATGAACCTGGAGGTCATGGTTCAATCCCCGGTCAGGGTACATGCCTGGCTTGCGGGCTCCATCCCCAGGAGGGGGGCGTGCAGGAGGCAGCCGATCAGTGATTCTCTGTCCTCATTGAGCACACGGGCTTTGCAGTTAAGGTTAGTTGTCCGGGAAGTCTGGTTACCAGGCAGCAGTGAGACGCGGCAGTGAGATCGCTGAGATCAGACAGTGAGGACGGGGCGGGCAGAGGCGGAGAGGAGGCGGCGCCGGGCCTGCACAGCTGGAGGCAGGCCTTCTCCGTCCCTCCCGCTGACCCCTGGTCTTGCCGAGGCCCCAGGTGACCGGGGACCTTCTTTCAGGTGTCGGGTGCCGTGCCCTTTCCTGGGCCTCCCCAGCAGCCTCAGTCCCCTGGTGTTCCTGCGCGTACACTCAGCCGTCGGCGTTACGAACAACCGAAACGTATCCACATGACGTGTTTTTAATTAAAATATGGGTCACACAGTCTGCGCCATCTAATTTCTCTGTGCGTGGATGGAGGTTGCCAATTCATTTCCATGTTGGCTCAGGACAAACCGGAGGTAGGAAACGTTGGCACGGAAGCTCGGCGGAAATTATTTTAGCGCCGGGGACGTCGTGTTTTCTGTGGACGTGGCCGTTAATATCTCCCTGTGCCCTAGCTCCGTGGTCGGCAGACTGCGGCTCTCGAGCCACATGCGGCTCCTTGGCCCCTTGAGTGTGGCTCTTCCACAAAATACCACGGCCTGGGCGAGTCTGTTTGGAAGAAGTGGCATTAGAAGAAGTTTAAGGTTAAAAAATGTGGCTCTCCAAAGAAATTTCAGTCGTCCTGCTGGTATTTGGCTCTGTGGACTAATGGGTTTTCCGACCACTGGCCTAGCTCTTCCCCGAGGAGTGTGAAGGGTCCACGTGTGGTTTGGGGGTGTCTGCCCCAGACCTGGGTGCTGCTGGTCCGAAGCTGGGCCCCGTGAATGGATGGATGAATGAGTGCGCATCCGCGGGAACGCTGCGATCCGCTTGTAGATCACGTGAGCCGATGGCCCGGCAGGTACCCTGGTGGGGGACGGGGCTGGCACAGGGCCTCCTCCTCCACGCCTGCTTTTCATCAGACATGGAGCTGGGTCCCCACCCCACTGGCACCAGGTCCAGTCAGCTGCCGGTGGCTGCAAGCTTCCAAGAAAAGCCTTTGGCCTCGGAGCTGGACACCGAGCTGGCCACCTGGTCCCCGGCCCCAGCAGATGCCCGCGTGTCTGGCTGCTCAGCAGGGGCCCCGAGAGAATGCGCTGCACGTGGCTCTCGGCATAGCTCGTCCCCGCAGCTCCGAAACGCTTCCCGCCGCCGGCCACTGCCCCGCGGCCTTCCTGGCTCCGGCTGCGCGTGGCGGCAGATGGCGGGGCCACGGGTGGTGGGGAGGGAGGCGACGTCTGGGGAAGGTGGCTGCCGCTTCTCGGGCCTGGGTGTCCCAGGGCGAGCTGTCACCTCCCTGCACTTCGGGGCCACCGATGGGAAAGTCGGATCCAAGGAGGGTGTGTGGGCATTGACTCTGCCTGGCCTCCTGGGGCGTCTTGGGATTGAAACCTGCCCGGCAGGTGTCGGACCCACATGGGAACTGCGCCCAGGTTTCTCTGGCTCTCGAGCCAGCGCCTTTCCGTGGCCCCTCCGCTGACCTGACCCCGCTTTTCCTCCCACAGACACATAGAGAACTGGCGCGGCCTGCACACCCTCAACGCCGTGGACATGGAGCTGTACACGGGCCTGCAAAAGCTGTGAGTGCGCGCCCGCCCCGGGGCCTCTGGGGAGGGGGTAGGAGGGGACTGCCCGTCTGCCTCTGGGCCTGGGGAGGGCACTGTCTGCACTTCCAGGGGTTCCTCTGTTAGTGGAGGTGGCACCGCCCACTCAGGGAATTGGGGGGCTTGAAAGGCCAGCCCCTCCTGCTCCTGCATTGCACGGGCCTCAGAGGCAAGGGGCCTGCAGGACATCTCCCCGTGGCTCAGGGGTCGAGGCAGGACCCTCTGCGAGGCTAACGGGCCCCATGGAGCATGAAGTTCCCGGCCTCCTCCTCAGGACTGCAGTGCTGGTGGTTGAGGAGAGAGGTTTGGGGCGGGGGTGGGGGGGAGGAGGCCCCAAGGGGGAGCCCCGCTCTCATGCACCTGCCAGTCCAGGAAGAGGACAGCTGCCAGCCCCGCCCAACCACATCCCGAACCATCCCCCGGTCCCATGGGGTGTGAGCCCGGATGTCCCTCACTTGGCACCCCCAGTGGGTATCATCGGTGCCCCGTGGTGCCCAGTGGTACCCGTGATGAAGTGAGTTCACGCCAGCAGGGCGGCTGCAGGTCCGGGCAGTGGATGTCCCTCTGTCCCTGAGCCCTGTGACCTCTCTCTCCCTCCAGGACCATCAAGAACTCAGGACTTCGGAGCATCCAGCCCAGAGCCTTTGCCAAGAACCCCCACCTGCGCTACATGTGAGTCGAGCGGGTGCTGGCCCTGGGTGGGGCTCGCCTGAGGTGCATGCTTTGCAGCCGGAGGCATGGCCACGGCCCGCAGGGGGCCTGGGGCCAGCTGTCCCGGGTGTTTATTTTGTAGAGGATCTGAGGTTCAGTGCAAAGCATCCCAGGGGAAGTGTTTCTGGCCTCTGACAAGCCTCCCTTTTCATACTGAGCCAGTGCCTGCAGCGTGCCCGGTGGGGACAGTGCAGGGGCAGGTGGGGACCACGTGTCCCTTCTAACGGAGCCACGAAGCTCCCAGCTGATGGCTGCGCTGGGAGGCGGGACTTCCTGCTGCGTGTGGAGGCGGGGCTTCCTGCTGCCAGATGTGCTGGTTTTTATTTTATTTCCCCAAGAAGAGCTGGAGGTCTAGTAAAGCCTCTCAGTTGAAGCCCTGCCTGGCAACTAAAAGTAAAACCCCTCAGCCCCACGGGCCACACGAGCCTGCTGTGGGCAGATGCCACGTGGATGCCGGGGTCATGCTGCAGGAGGGTAGCCCTCAGCATGGGGGTGGTGGTGAGGGGGAGCTCTGACCCCCTGGGGCAGTGGCGTTCTAACCTTGTGTCGCCTGCAGCTCTCAGGGGAATCGGGAGGGCTCTGGGGCTGACACGTCTCCAGGGGCCACAGAAGAGGGAGCCGGGCTGCATCCGGGTAACGGGAGCCTCTGAAGTCGGTTGCACCGGGACGCCTTTGACTTACCCTGAGGTCTCAGGCAGTCACCCACCGTCTCTTTGGGGGATGATCTGCCCTCTGCTGGGTGGCGAGTGACAGGCTGATGAGCTTTACGAGGGTCCCCAGGCTCTGGGGTCAGGGCGTCTGCTGGGACTCAGTACTGATGGACCTGGGAAGTCTGCCCAACCCTGGACCACGTCTACCAACACTGTTGGCCTTGGGTGGTCGGCCGAGTCCTCCAGCCCCGCTCTGCAGCTGGCTCAGCCCTCCCTGGTCGGGGCGAGTTCCCTCTGGCCTGGCTCACACGCTGGCCGGGTCTCCAGTCTGGGGTTGCCTGAGTAATGTCGCTGAACTGCACTCACAGGAGGGCATTTTCTTTCACGGAGCACTTCATGGTTCCCCCAGTGCTTTCTCCTACGTGATCTCATTTAATGCCGGGAGATCCTGGGTGGAGGACTGTGGCGCAGCCTCATTTACAGCCCCCGAGCCCTGATTTGTAAAGAGCAGAAGTAGGTTGCCAATAAATCCTCTGATTCTCTTCCCAGGGGTCTTTCTGTTCTTCCTTCTGGGCCAACAGGGGAAGCATTTTCCAAAAAGTTCCTAAGATATTTAGAAAATTGTGTTACAAAAGGCTGGCATCAGAAGATAGGAGGGGAAGGCTCACGTTGGTTAGGGATTCCCTGGGCGCCCAGGACTGTGCTGGTGCTTTTGCAAAGTCAGCCTCACTCCTCACAGGAACGGGGGGCCGGGTTCTGCTATGCCCATTTCACAGATGAGAACGTCGGGGTTTGCAAGTCACCCCTGACTTCCCTCAAGGATGAGTAGCTGTTAGCGGAACAGTCAGGACTTGGCCTCTAGGCATGTTTTGTCTCTCTCTAGTTTTCACAGTCACTCTTGTGAGTGGAGAGAGTAAGAGCCAGAGAGAGCAAGAGCGAGAGCGATTTCCCAGGGGACTTAGCGCCAGCCATCCTCAGACAGCTCTGTTGAGATAGCAGGTCTCCTTTCTTCCCCTATTCAGGTCAAACGCTGTAACCACAGTCGCATTGCAGCCTGGATATCTTTATTAAAGAAGGTTTCTGAGCGTTAGCCTCTGGCCCACTTATTTCCAAGAATATGTACCGTAAGAGTCCGGCAGCCAAAATAATTCTCTCCTCCCTCGGAGTTGTGGTGCCGGGCCTCTCTCGTGTTCAGGTTCTTGTTTCCCCCGAAGATGCTCTGGGTGCCTTTTAAGCCATTTCTCTCTGTCTTGGGCAAACGTGACCTTGATCTTCAGCTGTGGGCTTGTGATGGGTGAGGAGGGGAGGGTGTCCTGATTTTGGCACCATTAAGTCAGCGACACTGGGGCGGAAGGGGTTGGAGGGGCTGGAGTCCCAGCCCTCTGGGGACATGAAGGCGACAGATTCCCCTCAGTTCCCCGGATGGAGACACAGTGAGACTGATTGGTTACGGGTTATACATCATTTAGCTCTTTCTCCTTGAAACACCCCATCCTGGGCCCCAGGACAGTGGGTAGTGGTGACACCAGTAGGCGTTTGTGTCCCCCTGCCCCTTGCCTCTGCGCAGAGACCTCCCTCCGAGTCCCAGTGGGATTGTCCCCCGGCACACTGGTCCCCTCACGGCGTCCCCATGTGCCCTCGTCTGCTCTGCGTGGAGGACACAGCCATCGAACTCTGAGCAGCTCACAGGCAGGAGCGTGGGCTCTGAGCTGGAAAGGCCAGGGTTCAAATTCTGCATCTTCCCCGTCCTTCTGCGCGACCTTGGGAAGCTGGTGAAGGTCATGAGTTTGAGGGGATTGCTCTACCCTCAACTGGGATGGCCATTAGGAAGTGCTTAGGACAACGATGACTTCCTGCCCGCTCATTGGCCTCTGATTTCATAGGGAGCGGAAGCTGGAGGGGAGCTCAGAGTCAGCCCCCCCAGGGCACATCCCATCCCTGCCCCCACGCTGCCCTGTGGACTCCTGGTGAACGTCCCTCCTGACACAATGTCAGGCTCAACCTGGCCCAAACACGTCTTGATTCAAGGTCACGTCCTCACTCCCACCTGTGTTCCCTCCGGGTTTCTTGTTAACCCTTCACCCGCACCCCTCCCTCCGTTTAATTCACCCGTCCCTGCGAGATGTGCCCCCATCACGCCCCTCGCCCGCATGCTGCGGTCTTGGTTTGCGTCAGCGTCCTCTCTGCTGGCTCCATGGTGACGGCTTCCCGGGGGCTCCCTTCCCTCCACTTTTGTCCCTTACATTCATCCTGGCACCGTTTCCAGAGTGACATTTTAAATACACAAAGTCAGTCGTGCTACCTCGCCGCACATGGCCCTCTAATTGCTTCCTGCTTTCCTTAGGATGGAAGCTACGTCCCCTCCTTCCTGCCCTCCACCCCGGCTCCCTGCTGGGCCTGGGTCCTCTCTCAGCCCCTCAGCCCCTCAGAGCCCCGTGCTCGCAGGTGGTTGGCGCTTCCTCATCCTTCACTCTGATGCCACCTTCTGAGCAAGACCCTCTGCCCCTCCACCCAATCTTCTTGGCCCTCTCCTCCTATTCCTGTCACTCTTCATCCCCTCTTGTGGCCTCCTCGTCCCCCCAGCTCATATTTCTGGGGACTGGCTGCCAGCATCTCAAAGTTACTTCATTGTGCTCTGTCTACCCCTCCCCCCCTTCCCCAGAGGAGGTAAACTCCCATAAGCGGGCCATTGTGATGGTCCCCGCTCGCTCCAGCGCTCAGGAGCACGCCAGCGATGGGCGGAGTATAGGGGAGACTCTAGTCTAACGGGGTCACTCTGTGGGAGGCAGGATGGGTGTCCGGGGTGGAGAGTGCCCCGACCAAAATCTCACAGGTAAGCCCGGGGCCGAGATCTCACACTCAGCTCTTGGCACTGTTTTTTATTTTTATTTTAAATCATCATCTAAGGATATGTTTTATTGATTGTTTATAGAGAGAAAAAGGGGGAAGAAAGGGAAACATCAATGTAAGAAAGAGAAACTGACCAGCCTCCCGTATACACACACCCTGCCCGGGACTCGAACCCGTTACCTTTGATGTGCAGGACGATGCTCCAGCCGACGGAGCAGCCCAGCCAGGACGGTGCTGTCTTTGGACACTCCTTCCACCGCGTTGCCCTGGTGACTTCCTGGGCTCTTCCTAGCCCAGCTCCTCAGACTTCTGGGGGGGGGGCAGGAAGGCGCAGTCCTGTTTGAAGGAAGGACATACGGGCAGGTGTCCTGTGCCCGGCGTTGACACACAGCGCTGATCCTACAGCTGGACAGGTGGGACCGGCACACGGCAGCATCACTGCTGAAATGTCACATGAACATGTGCCACGGAGGCAGCTGGTCTCCTGGAGCCTTCCGCTCGCCTCGCTCCACCTGCCCACCCGCCGTCAGACCCGGTGCCCGCTCCGCGGCCTCTGACGGCTCCCGTCAACCCCTGCGCAGGCTTTGCATCTTGAAACCACACTGCCCGAGTTTACATTCTGGCTCCACCACCTCCCTGTACATCCTGGCCGAGTTACTTAACGTATCTGCGTATCTGAGCCTTAATGTCCTCCTTTGGAAAGTGGGATAATACGGTCGTCAGCCAGATGAAGATGCTAATGCCTGGGAAGTATTGAGAGAGGAAGGGAGGGGGGTGGAGGGAGAGAGAGAGAGAGAGAGAGAGAGAGAGAGAGAGAGATCCATGGTGAGAGAGAATCATGGATCGGCTGCCGCCTGCATGGTCCCTACTGGGAATGGAGCTTGAAACCCGGGCATGTGCTCTGATGGGGAATTGAACCCTGACCACCAGGTTCATGGGTCAACCCTCAAGCAGTGAGCCACACCGGCCGGGCCTGGACTGAACCGGAAAGCTTGGTTATGATCTTGTCAGCATTGCCTTTCCAGAGACTGGGTCTGAAGCTGAGTAAGCACTGAGCACTGTAGCCTCCGGCTGTGTATCTCCTGGCCTTGGAGGTTAGACCGCGTGCCCGTGTTTTCCAGCTTTGTTCATTCTCAGTCGATTTTCTTTTCTCCCCCCGCCTCGAGGCTTCATTACTCCCCATCTGTCCACATCCCTCCCCTCCATTGTTCTTGCTAGGGACAGCTTAGAAAATGAGATTAGTCCCTGGCTATTTTGGGTCATCATTAATTTCTGTCCCTCTCCATTCCTTAGCAGGCTGGCAGCCTCCCGTCTCCCCCTTGTTCCTTCTTGATGGATTGTCCCACGTCTCTCTCCTTCCCCAATTAACCCTGTGCCTCTTGGGGCTGCTGGCCTTGGTCCTGAGGGGCTTTAGGGACCACCCGTCGCCATGTTCTGGGTTGGAGAGCTGAGGCGGTTACGCTACAGTGTGACAGGGACCCACACACCACGAGGGGACACCTGGTCCTCCTGTCCTTTCCCACATCTGGTGCGCCCAGCTGTGCCCCAAGGGGCAGGCCGCTCACCCCCCCCCCCAACCCCCAGAAGACAGTGGGGCTGCCGCCCCGCATGACAGCGGTCCATCTCCAGTCAGGAGCCGATGCCCAGGTTTGCATGAGCAACGGTGAGCTCCTTATTTATTGTGCGGAAAAGAAAACAAATTAAGGCATTGTAATTATGCAGCCGGGCTTGTCCTTAAATACAGCTTAAGCGCCGGGCTCCACTCAGAATATTAATAATCGCATTCCCAGCCCCGACCCCCAGCAGCGCTCTGTCTTCCCTCCCTCCCCCACTCTCCCTCCTCGTCCTCCGTCTCTCTCTCTCTTTGGTGTGGTCTCTGGTCGGGTCTCAGGTGGACGCTGGCTGTGACTGGATTTCCTTTTCAGAGATCGGCAGCGGCAGTTGTCACGTGATTTCATCCCCCGGGGCTGTGCTAGGATGTCTTTCCCTGCCCACTCCCCTGACTTGGTTGAGCATTGTGGAGAGAGGTTCCGTGTTGGACTCGAGGTCACAGATACTGCAGCCAGGCAGGCGGGCACCTTTCCCAGCGGGGCGGCCCAGCAGCTGTGAGGCCTGGGTCATGGCGTCCCACCTCTGAGCTGACTCTCTCCTGTGGCAAGAAAACCACCGCCCTCTTAGGCCTGTTGGGGACTTGGCTGAGATACAACATGTGAAGGTCCGGCAGACGGCCGGTTCTTTACAGATAAGCGGTCTCGTCCCTTCTGTAGTGTGGGGCCACATTAGAATTTTAGGGAGTTTATTTAAAAAAATACATTTTTGTTGATTTCAGAGAGGAAGGAGAGAGAGAGAGAGAGAGAGAGAGAGAGAGAGAGAGAGAGAGAGAGAGAGAAACATCAATGATTTGAGTGAATCATCAGTCAGCTGCCTCCTGCACGCCCCCTACTGGAGATGGAGCCCGCAACCAGGGCCTGTGCCCTGACCAGGAATTGAACTGTGACCTCCTGGTTCATAGATCAACCCTCAAGTACTGAGCCACGCCTGCCAGGGGAGGGAGTTTCTTATTCTTGTTGTCCTGATGTCCTCTCACATGGATGTGCCTAGAACACGCCAGGCACCTGTTAGACCCCGCTGAGCCCCTCTGAGGTGAGAGCATGCGTCTCTTTGGGGTGCTGTATGGGGACATAGGATGGGGGTGTCACCGTGTGGTGTGCAGCTGTGCGAGTCCACTGACCTTCCTTTCCCTCTTATGACTTAAGGACCAGCGCCCTGGGGATTCAGCACCATGGCCAGAGCTCGGGGAGTGCCCTGCACAGGTGCGCTCTGAACAGCTCCCTGGAGAGGTGCCCAAGCTCTGGCGACCCCTTACCTTCTCTCCAGCATCCTTGGCACTGCCGGTGGCTGCCCTCTGTCCCTCGGGGCAGGTGGCATGCTAGACGAGGCGAGGACACGTGGCGGACAGGGGCCTGCTTTCTGCCTGTCCGCCCAGTGGGATCCAGATACAGCCAGGGGGAGGATGGGAGGAGGGTCTGCTCCTCCAGCCCCCGTCCTCCCAGGCCCGGCACAGGGACAAGGGCTGTGGTTTATGATTTCGGTCGCCCCCCATGGGGACTGTCGGGGCCACGGAGCTGGGAAGGGACCTGTACCTGAGCGGCATTCTTTCTTCCAGGCAGAGCTCGTAGGGTCTGCGTCCAGGGCTCGCTCTGCCCATCGCTCTGCCTGCTCTGCTCCTGCTGTCGCCCTGTCACATGCGTTCTCGCAGGAATAGTCACAGAGGGACAAAGCTTTCCCCTGTGTGTGTAAAGCAGAGTCCCAGACTAAGCTCTGCACAACCTGGCCTGAGCGTGTGTGCGTGTGCGCGTGTGCATGTGTGTGTGCACACATAGTAGTGAGCTAAGCATGTGGATTCTGGAATTAGACACAGTGAGTGATTCAGGCCCTATTTTGCCATTAGCAGCTTCGTGACCTTGAACTAGTTGCCTGACCTCTCAAGCCTCGGAGTCTTTATCTTTAAAATGAGAACAAATCATAACAAGAACACGAGCCATAACAGGTTTCTGGGGAAGTTCAGGGGCCTAATACCTTTAAAGCACATAGTGATTAGTTCCTGACAGGCTCTCGTAAGTGATATTTCCCAGAAAATTGCTTCTGCATCCCAATTTCCTTCACACGATTGTCATTAATGATTCCGCCATAGCAGGCGGAAATGATTAGCAAGTTAATTAATTGTTTGCACTTGTATTCAAAGCTCCAGGCTTTAAATTAAGTTGAGGTCAGCCACGGTCTTGCTGGTATAAGAAAGAGCTGGGTGAGGTTGGCACCATGTTCAGTGCTTGGCGGGTGAAGTCCATGCCATTGGGTGAAACGTACCTTCATGCGCTCACTGAGCAATGCCTGCAGTCAAGGTGCAAACCGTTCCTTCCCTCTGTGGAGAGGACTGTGAGCAGACACCCGGCCGCAAACCCTCGTGGGCACGGTCACCTGCGAGGCCAGCCCGTGCCAGGCCCCAGCACCCACTGCTCTTTCTTCTCATTTCCCGGAGTCTCCATTCAAAGGGTTTTGTCTTGCCTGGCTGGCATGGCTCAGGGATTGAGCATCAACCTATGAACCATGAGGTCACGGTTTGGTTCCCGGTCAGGGCACATGCCCAGGTTGTGGGCTCCACCCCCAGTATGGGGCGTGCAGGAGGCAGCTGATCCACGATTCTCTCTCATCATGGATGTTTCTCTCGCTCTCTCCCTCTCCCTCCCTTTTCTGAAATCAGTGAAAAATATTTTTTAAAAGGGTCCTGTCTCAGTAGACAAATGGCCTCTCACCCCCAGTTTACCTCCCACCTCACGCAGACACAGAAGAATCTACGCGGAACCCAGTGGGGTGGGGGTCGGCACGAGATACGGCTCTTGTCTCATCTCGTCCCTGCGTCCGCCGGTGCACGCTGCCAGGTCCCTGCTGGAGGGAGGCCTTGGGAAACGAGCAGACACTGCTTTTCCCAGACATCGTGTGGAACCGGACAGCAGCGGCCAGAAGGCTGAGCGTGGCAGGAATTACAGAACGCGGGCGTGATGGCATTGTTTGGTGACTCAGTGAAAGCCCTGAGTCATGAGGCCAATAGCAGGGAGGGAAGCAGAGAAGTGCAATTAAAGGGAGAAAAGAGATGTTTGCAGCTGACACTGGAGCGAGTGAGCGAGACAGAGGTGGGGGCTGGCTGCCGGGCAGCCGGCCCCTTCGTGGCTGTGGCTCAGGGCTCGCTCTTCCTGGCAGGCCAGGCGGGCGAGGAGGGCGGCCAGCGCTCCGGGGGCCGAGGAGAGGGGTGGCCGGGAGGACTGCGGGAGCTTTGGGAGTGGGGTAGCGGTGAGGTCTGAACGGGCAGCACTTGAACGTCAGCCAGGACGGAGAGGTCTGTGTGTGGACAGCTGGGAACGGCGTAAAGTGGGACCTGGCCTGGGGGCGTGTCTCTCAGAGCTGTGGGGTCCCGCGGAAGCTTCGTCAGGCACCTTGTATCTGTAGCTGCACCTGCTTGCAAACACTGTGCCTTCTGACCTGCCCTCTCTAAGGGTTAGAAATGAGGTACTCTAGAGCCAGGCACATGCCTGGGCAGGCTGACATGCCTACCACCCTGTGGGGCCAGAGCTCATTCCGTATCAACTCAGCACCACGCGGCTGGAGGCTGGGAGTAGAACTGTGCCGAGCAGATGGGCCCTGGACTTCACCGGCCGGGTGGACTCTGTGCCCTCAGATGTAACATCAGAGGATCCCTCCAGGCTGTGATGGGGGGAGGGAGCCGGGAGGCCGGCGTCTGCCCAGACGTGGGGTGGGGTCCTTCCTGGGGGCTGGCCCTGGCCCTGGCAGTGCCCTGGGCAGGGCGAGGGGCTTGCAGACACCCACGTATACTGAGAAGGGGAGCTGGTGCCCCGTCAGCATCGGGCACCGTGCATCTGCCCTTCTTTCTCTGCTGGTGTTGTCTGGGCAAACAGTGGCCACAGGACTGGGCCAGGGCGGCAGCCGCCTGTGTGTGCGGGATGGCAGGTCCAGACTCCTCCTGGTCCCAGGAAGAGGCCGGGTGGGGGTGGCGGGTGCACAGGAAGCCGGAGCAGGAGCAGGGAGCTGGGTGCCGCTCAGAGAGGGCCCATCTGCCTCCCAGTCCCGGGCTTCTGACTGTCATATGAAAACGTTCCTCGTTATTTTCCTTGGACGAGGTTGGTATCCTGATGATATTAATTATTCTTAAAGGTCAACAGCGCTCTTTCGAATCCCCTTCTGTTCTAGCCCGTAATCAGTTAATTAATTGGAAACCGTTTAGCAGCGTCTGCGAGCACGGTGGGGTAGGGGTCTGGCGTGAGGTTCCTCGTTGGTTCCCGCCACATGCCCGTTGCTCCCAGGGATTGAGGGCCCGGAGCCTGGGCCCAGGCCCGGCCGCCTGCTTGGCTACGGATGCTTAGGAGGTGTTGCCTTCTCAGCTCTCTTCTTGTGAGTGTTATGGGTGCTGGTAGCCCATTGCCACTGGGCACCTACATGTGACAGGCCCCCCTGTGGGGCGCCCCTGTGTTATTGTAGTCTGTTCTCACCATCAAGTAAATGTGCCCATTTCCGAGGAGAAAAGGGTGAGGCTCAGGCAGGAATCGCAGAGCTAGAAAGTGGCCAAGGAGGTCGGAGGTTGGGTGTCAGCCTATGAACCAAGTGGTCAGGGTTCGATTCCCGGTCAGGGCACAGGCCCGGGTTGCAAGAGGCAGCCGGTCTATGATTCTCTCGCGTCATGGATGGTTCTGTCTCTCTGTCCCTCACCCTTCTTCTCTGAAAGCAATAAAAATATACTTTAAAAATCAATAGGAAAATACCCCAGGGTGAGGATTAGCACCAGAAAGGTCACTAGGCCGGTCGGAGGTCCTGGAAGTGGCTTCCTGGGCCGTCCCCATCATCGCCCGGGGCTGGAGCGCTTCTCCCAGGCGCTTCCCCTCCCACTGCTCCGATCCAGGGAGGCTGGAGGCCTGAGGAGATGTGTTCAGAGAGGCCCAGAGCAGCCCTCGAATGAGGACCAGTGTGATGTCCTGGCTCTACCACCATGACGGGGTTCGCGTGCAGAGCCTCCACCAGGCCCGGGGCACTCGGCCCCTGCATGGGCACCGCTGGGGTGCCCAGTGTCGGCCAGGCGTTCCCCGCTGGGCCCCAGAGGCAGCTCACGTGCTGTGGGGAGATTGGCTTTTGGTTGATTTGTCTGAAAAGGACAAAAGCCCCCTTTCCGTGTTGCCTCGTTGACCCGGACTTTGTTGACGTTTGAATTCAGCGGCGCAGCCTGGGCCTCGGGTGTTCGCTCTAACGGCTGGAACTGGTGGCGACTGGAGATGGGCAGATAAGGGAGAGACGCCAGGCATGGACAGTGACAGATGGGAGAGATCAGCCAAAGGACATGTGTGCACATACCGGCCATTGGTGCCCGATTCACCCTGCCCTCTCCTTCCTGGAACTGCTCGTGGTTTTCCTGGCCACCACCTCCATCTGGTGGGGATTTCCACACCCACCTCACCCTCCAAGGTGATTTCAGGAACGGAGGACAACAGACCAAATACATATTTTTAAAAAATATATTTTTATTGATTCCAAAGAGAAAGGGAGAAGGGGGGAGGAGGAGAGAGAGAAAGATAGAGAGAGAGAGAGAGAGAGAGAGAGAGAGAGAGAGAGAGAGAGAAACAACAATGATGAGAGGGATTCATGGATCGGCTGCCTCCTGCACGCCCCCCACTGGGGATGGAGCCCACAACCCGGACCTGTGCCCTGACCGGGAATCGAACCGTGACCTCCTGGTTCCTAGGTTGATGCTCAGCCACTGAGCCACGCCCTGGTGAGACCAAATGTTATGCCAACGATGCCTGATTGTGCTTCTCTCTCAGGAAGCCCCAAGGCCTTGGGGAGCTGCGAGCAGGTACTACTGTGAGCAGGACTAAGACCAAACCTCTCTTTCTTACCACAACCATCATTTCTGTAGACAACGCCGTGTGGGTGATGTTTCTGCTGGTGTCTTCACGGAGAAACCTGTAGCCAGTGAGTGTGAGGCCTCGGGCCAGGGCCTGTCCTCCACAAAGGCTCTGAGCAGTCCTGCAGGGCAAGCCTGTTTGATTTTGCTCGGGATGACACTTTTTTAAGCAACATGACTTTTTTTCATACCGTCAATTCTCTGCAGCCCTCGATTCCCAGGAACTTGCCCTGGGAAACCCTGGTGCAGCCCCGCGCAGGGCCTGGGAGAAAAACTGCCTCCAGCTCCTGATCGAAGGTCAGGCACCAGTCATGCCACTTGAGATTTGATTAGAGAAAGCATTTTGGCTTCATTAAAGTTCATTAAACGAGCCATCCAGTGCCATTTAGCTGAATAAAAATGGCTCAAATGGCTTTCGGTCCCCCCCACCCCCTTTTAGAGCAATTTAATTGAGGAAAAAGCAAATATGTCAGTGATGCAGACAAACATCTCTCCGCCTTCGAGGGGGCACATCGCGGGCTCTGGGTTTGCCGGGGCTGGCTGCAGGCCGTGGCGACGAGACAGTGTGGTGCTTGCCTGAGCGGTGGATGGCGGTGAGGCTGACCGAGCCGGAAGTCACAAGGTCAAGGCCGATGAGGTGTCAGGTCCCCGCTCACAGAGACGTGGGCAGCACCTGTCAGCCTCCCCTGTCCTCCCACTCGCACTCTCTGTGAGTCTGGGGCTGCCCCGGGCGTCCTCCTTCCTGACCTTGCCTCCAGAGCCCCACCTGACACGGAGGGGCGGGGGGATGCTTCTTCCAGGGGGAAATGAGAAGACAGACAGCCGAGGGGCCGGTGGTCTTAGGGAAAGGCTGCCTTGGTAGATGAAGGAATGAGGTTTATGTCATGTGCTTGCAGCCCGTGAGCCACAGGCCCTGGGCGCCCGTCAGCCGGGCGGGGCAGCCTTGCCGGGGCCTGGCCAGCTGTGCTTGGTGCTCTGAGCCCACACTGCACTCCGAAAAGGGTCTTTTGTAAGAGCAGAGAGATCCCCGAAGGGGCCAGGGACCCGGGGCATCCACCTCGGAGGCTGGTTCTGGTCTCTCTGTTAACAGGGGAAGCTGACCGAGTGGACAGAGAGCAGATGGGAGCTCAGGGGCTGGAGGCTAGAGTGACTGGGCACAGACAGAGAGAGGGAGGGAGGAAAGGACAGACTCCTGGACAGTAAGCTTGGAATCGATGCTGCGGGGGCTTCTCCGTCTGCACAAGGGCTGGAGGCTCTGGAAGCCAAGGCCCTTGGGTGAGCTGGTGCCCACTGCAGTGTCCCCGCCCCGCCCTCTCTAACTTGTACGATAATTCAATTTCTTATTCTTTATTTGCCCGGAATGCCTGTTATTGTAGTTCTTTCAGAATCCAATTTTCTCGTGACATTTCTGCCTAACATAGCAAAGCATGACCTTTGCCAGGGGACATGGCCGGCCGCCCGCGCCTGCCTCGGCCCCGACGGTCCTCCCGCCCCACCTGGGTCACTCGGGTCTCGCCCCCTCGCCCCCTTCCGGCTTCTGTTCCCTGGGCTCAGCGATCCGATCGGGTTCTGGTGCTGAGAGCTTCGCTGGGTCTGTCCCGGTCCTCTGCTCAGCACAGCTGCCGTTCTCGGGGCTCCTCATTTGTGACTCCAGAGTTCCAGAGGGGCCCTCTCCGGCGTCCACCCCCTCATTCCCCACGCAAATATTTGTGGGAAAAGCCCTCTAAATATAGACACACCTGAGAGCTACGCGCTTACGTGTGTGTGTGTGTGTGTGTGTGTGTGTGTGTGTCTCTGCATCAATTACCACACGTCTAACAGGCAAACACACACACATTGTGTGTGCACGTGTGCATGCGCGTGCAGGTGTTCAGCTGAGTGGGTCCTGACCTGTCATCGCCGCCAGATGAGAGCCTTGCCCATGGGGCCGCTTCGGCTCCCGCCCGTGGAATGGGATCACATCGCACCGTGTTTGTTGGCCTGGCAGTAATAACAGTGGGAGTTCCTTCTTTTATTCCAAGACTAATGTCTGCTCCTTCCCCGTCCATCCTAACGAGGACGGTTAGGTAGCCATTAGGGGGAGAAAAGAAGTGCGAACAAAAGGCTGATGTCTGGGTCCCTGAGAGGCGTCTGCAGGGAGGGACTGGCCAGCAGGGAGGCAGGTGCTGTGCGCTGTTTTCTCGGCCTGTGAGGGCGTTACCAGTGCTTGGGGGGAAGGTTCGGAGCTCCCGTGGTGAGAAGTCCCAGTGACCTATAGCACAGCGTGCTGCGCGTGATCGCACTGTATTGAATGCTCCGGGAGTGGCTAAGAGGGTGCAGCTTATGCTAAATGCTCATATCACGGAAAGAGAGGGGGCCCTGGCCGGTGGACAGAGCATCGGCCTGTAGACTGGAGGGTCCCAGGTTTGATTCCGGCCAAGGGCATGTGCTTTGGTTGTAGGCTCCATCCCTGGTCAGGGTACGGAAGGCAACTAATCGATGTATCTCTCTCACATTGATGTTTCTCTTTCTCTGTCTCTCCTCCTCCCCCGCCCCCTCTCTCTCTTATAAAAATAAATAAATAAAAGAAGGAAAGAAAATTTTTAATTAGAGGTGATAGTTCAGTGTATGACATTGTTGATGGTGATGGTTTCATGGATGTATACTCACCTTCAAACTCAAAGCGTCAGCCCTCAGATTGAAGAGTCCTGGGTTCAATTCCCAGTCAAGGGCACATGCCTGGGTTGCAGGCTCCATCCCCAGTAGGAGGCATGCAGGAGGCAGCCAATTAATGATTCTCTCTCACCATTGGCGTTTTTTTCTCTCTCTCTCTCTTCCTCTCCATTCCTCTCTGAAATCAATACAAATATATTTTTTTTAAAAAAAAGAGAAAAAATTTTATTTGTGAAATCTAGCTCTTTGAAAGGCTTCAGAATCCCCTCCAAACCTGGCCTGTGGCCTGGACGAGTGGCAGGCGGATGGGTCGCAGGATGGGGCCAGGAGAAGGAGAACGATAAAGCCGGGTTTCCCATGCAATGGCCAAGCCTGCCCCCCAGAGCACCGTCTGGGCCCGATTTGCCCTTTAACCCCCTTTTTCTGTCCCCCTTGCAGAAACCTGTCGAGTAACCGGCTCACGACACTGTCATGGCAGCTCTTCCAGACGCTGAGCCTTCGGGAATTGTAAGTCTGGTTTTGGAGACTGCTCGGCCTGGCGGAGTGGTGGTGGAGGGTGGGTGGGGAGTGTCGAGCTAGCTTCGGAGCCACCCGGGGCTGGGCGTCACCTGAAGGGGCTGCGGGACTTGGTGACGCGGGTGTACCATGTTCAGTGAGAGCCAATCAGCCCGTCGCTTGATTTCACACGCTCTTTCCAGCACATCACAGTTCTCAGGATGTTGCCCTTCCACCTTGTGTTGGCACAATAGGCATGGGGATCAGGGTTCCCTAGTCCCACAGGGCTGTGCCAGTCTATCGAGTGATGGGCGTTACTTGCTGCAGTCCTTACAAAAATCCTATAGGTAGGGGTTATTACTGTCATTCCACACTGGGACACTGGGTGCTGGGTAAGGTTAAGTATCTTGTTTAAAGTCACCCATTAACTACATGCGTATGTAGCCAATGGACTCAAGCTCTTGCCCACTGTGCTCAGCTATCTCCCAACTTCTTTAAAAAATGGATTTATTTAAAAAAAAATGGTGACATTGGTTAATAAAATTAAATAGGATTCAGGAGTACAATTCTATAACACGTCATGTGTACACTGTACTGCGTGCTCACCACCCCAAGTCAGGTCTCCTTTCGCCACCATTTGTCCACCCTTTACCCTCCTCTACCTCCCTCCACCCCCTTCCCCAATGTTTTCCGTCTGTTTCCAATCCAAGGATCTGTTCTACAATCATTTTCAAAGAGTGAGTGTTTACCCTTTTTCCATATGGAGACCTTGAAGTGACAAGGGGCCCTGACATAAGTGAGGTAATCGGGGAATCTCTTTTTTGGGGGGAGTCTTGCATCAAGTTACCCTGGAATGCCTGACCCCGGCGCCTGTGGGGGGCCAGGGACTGATGCTCTCACCTGGAAACACCTGTGGCCTGCACTTGCCTCCTCTATTGAGAAAACGTCCTGAAAAATCAACGGATGCGAAATCTGTGGCGCGCTGTCCCAGTGACGGGTTCTGTGGAGTTTTAGAGACAGTTGTTCGAGGATATATATTTAAAGCAAATGCCAGGCTCCTCCCAGAGGATCCTGGGATTCTGCATCCATCTCTGCCTGGGATCGATTCACCGCGCGCTGCCCGTGACTTATGGAGGAATGAAGACATTCCCTCCGCGCGAGTCAGCGCGTGAGCCCCTGTCCCCGGAGCGTCCCATTCTGCCGCGCTGTTAAGTAGGAAAAGAATTCACTCATAAGAGAAAGAAGCCCCTCTGAGGAGCCATCGCCCTGGCAGGGGTCTGCTTTTTGAGGAAGAATGGACTAGCCAGAGCGGAAAATTTATCTTTTGGCCGGAGGGGCCGCGTGTTGGCTCTTGGCTGTGGCTTTGATTGAAATCCAAACAATCCCAGTTCTGGCCAGTGCGAGAGGGGCAGTGTTTTCTCGTCCGACTTCTGATGAGTCCACATGGCGCCATCCGCTGGGAACCACCGGACTGCCAGGGCCTGCCCGTGGGCCCGTGGGCCCTTGGCAGGGTGCGGGATGGGCCGGCTCTTTGCAGGAAGGGAGGGTTTCGCCCCGGAGGAGATGGCTCTGTGAGCTGTGGCAGCCAGAAGGGGAGGCCGAGGCTCCAGCGACCTTCTGCAGGAACCGAGGGCAAACTAGGGCATTCAACCATTTCTTTTCTTTTTAAAAATATCTTTTTATTGACTTCCGAGAGGAAGGAAGGGAGAGGGAGGAAGAGAGAGAGAAACATCAATGATGAGAGAGAATCTTGGATCAGCTGCCTCCTACACGCCACTCTATTGGAGATCAAGCCCGCAACTCGGGCATGTGCCCTGACTGGGAATCGAACCCTGACCCTCCTGGTTCATGGGTCGATGCTCAACCACTCTCTCAGTTACTTCTGTGCGAGATGGAGGCTGTGGCCTTGGCCCAGCAGCTGGCCGGGGTGTGTGTGTCTCACTGAGAGGACTGGCAGCGTCTTCAGAGCTGTCAGTGCTGTTCCAGGGCCCGGATTTGAGTTGGCGCTGCTCGGCGCTCTCAGAAGTTTCTGGTTAAGGCAAGATGGTGTTTTCCCTTTAAGGGAAGACTGGGCCGGCCTGGCCAGAAATCAGAGCAAGAACCCGAGATTCTCTTAGAGATAATGAATTGGAAAGAAGAGAAGCTTGCATTCTGTGTCCCATGATGTAATTTAGGCTCAGGGGATAGAAACTGATGGCCCAGAACCCTCCAGAAATACCTCTGGGGACCTTTCCTTTCATGCCCTGCACACATGCCCTGCAGACATGATTCAAATAGCTAGGGATACTTCATTTTTTTTTTTTTTTTTTAAAGCAAAGTGATCCTTACTCCTGGTACAATTGGCAGGTTTAATCGACTTGGTAAAGTGTTAGCTCTGTGTTGGGATGGGTTTGAGCTATCCTGGCCTGTGACCACTCCCCACGGATCTCTGAGAAATCACCAAGCCATCCTGGGCTTCGGGGTCCATGGCTTGTGGAGCACCTGCCTCCGTCTTCTCACGCTGTTTGTCTGTCCTTTCCATCTCCTTGTCTTTGGTCTCTCTCTCTCCCCACTTTCCCCGATAAAGATGCCAGTCATTGCCCTAGCCGGTGTGGCTCAGTGGATAGAGCATCAGCCTGCGGACTAAAGGGTCCCAGGTTCGATTCAAGGGCATGTACCTTGGTTGCGGGCACATCCCCAGTTGGGAGCATGTGCAGGAGGCAGCTGACCGATGTTTCCCTCTCATTGATGTTTCTAACTCTATCCCTCTCCCTTCTTCTCTGTAAAATATCAATAAAAAATATATTAAAAAAAAATAAAACAATGCCAGCCTACATCCAGAATGACCTCATCCCACAATCCTTGACGTGGTTACGTCTGTGAAGACCGTGGGTCTAACGCAGGCTGCCTGCACGGGCGCTGGGGATGAGAACTTGGCACGCCCCCTGGGCCCGGGGACCCTCGTCAATGCACTCGATCTGCCCGAGGTGACCAGCTGGCTCCACCCAGGGCTCTTCTGGGTACTTTTCCTGCCCCCTGACGGTGCTGTCAGGCGGCCTGTGCTGGCCTCTTGGCCCTTTGGGCATGTGCTCCTCTGTGACAGCGGACCTGGCCCCTTCCTCCGTTTCCACATCCTGGGCCTGGCCCGAGGGCCTGCCCTGCTCTGCTCCTGCCCTCCCTCTGCCTGAGCCCTGTCTTCCGGATTGCTCAGCGAGGGCCGCTGTGCTGAGACTCCGTGCTGTGTGTGTGCCTCGCTGTCTGGGAGGCAGGAAAGTGCGGGCAGTTCCCAGAAGGCTCTGGGGCAGAGGAGAGGAGCGGGTCTCACGTGCGTCCTCCCCGTGGGATCGGGTCCTAGAGGGAAGGGTGGAAGGAACCAGATGCCGTCAGTGGCCGTGCTGGCCTGTCTCACACACAGACAGCTCACCTACCCTCCCGCCCCCGGGAGGGGCCGGCCACCTGGGCTCAGGAGCTCCCGCCTTCTTGCCTGCAGGAGGTTGGAGCAGAACTTCTTCAACTGCAGCTGCGACATCCGCTGGATGCAGCTGTGGCAGGAGCAGGGCGAGGCCAAGCTCAACAGCCAGAACCTCTACTGCATCAGCGCCGACGGCGCCCAGCTGCCCCTGTCCCGCATGAACATCAGCCAGTGTGGTGAGGGCGCCCCCCCCTGGCCCCGGGAAGGAGGCCCTCCCCGCCCTGAACTCTCCCCTCCTGGGCACTCCTGCCCCTCCTGAGCCGCCATGCTCCGGGAATGCAGAGGGGGGGTCCAGTGCGCCCCTTCTCCTCAGACCCCACTGCTTCCTGCCTGGCAGTCACTTGCCAGCCGGACCTGAGCGTGAGTCCTCACAGTGGGGCCCCCAGACCTTCTGTATCAGGAGCCTCAGGTGCTTGTAAAAAGGCAGGCGCCTGGGCCCAAGCGCGGACTGGCCTCAGGTGTCCGGTCCCCAGGATCTCAGAGCTCATTTCGGAGGGCCAGCTCCCCAAGGCTGAGCTCTGCCATCTGACTTCTTGCTGGACCCGCCTCCCCCCGCACCCCGGGACTGTGTGGGAGAGTGCGACCACAGGGAACAGCTTCAGTTCCCTGGGTGATGTCAGTTGGGAGGCAGTGTGACCTCCGGGGCTCGGGGGCTCCTGAGAGCCACAGCGGGCGATGTTGGCGTTGTTGTTGGGGCCAGGCCACGTCTGGGAGTCAGTATTTGCCTGTCCTCTCTGCCCCCGCCTCCAGACATCCCGGAGATCAGTGTGAGCCACGTGAACCTGACCGTGCGGGAGGGCGACAACGCCGTCATCACGTGCAATGGCTCCGGCTCGCCCCTGCCCGACGTGGACTGGATGGTCGCCGGGCTGCAGTCCATCAACACCCACCAGGTCGGCACCCCGGCTCGGGCTGCACCGGGAGGCTGGGGCCCACCGGCTCTTAGTCTTAATGAGACCCAACGGTCCAAGCAAGAGACGGGAAGAGAGGGACAGTCGCGGTCCCGTCTCTCCGGGAAGGGACATGGAGACCTGATCTTAGACATGCCAGGAAACTTCTCAGGGCCTCAGTTTCCTCACCTGTAAAATGGGTACAGTGCTGCCAGGCACCTCCTGTGAGGCTGAGGGAGCCCTTGATTGGAGAGAGCCTGGCCCTCGGGCAGTGTGCATTCGCTGGCGGAGCCCTCTTTATCTTTTGCTCGACTTTTCCTTTTATTAAAAGATATGTTTTTATTGCTTTTTAGAGAAACAGGAAGGGAGAGGGACAGAGATAGAAACACTGATGAGAGAAACATGGATTGCCTGCCCCTTTGCACGCCTCTTACTGGGGATGGAGCCCGAAATCCGGGCATTGAATGCCCCGACTTGGAATCCAGTTGTAACCTCCTGGTCCCTAGGTCATCGCTCAACCACCGAGCCACCCTGGCCGGGCTTTGCTTTCCCTTTGGATTCCAGAAGCTGTGTGGGTTTAGGTGTGGGAGCTGCCCGTGTGGAAACTGTCTGACGGTTGTCTTTCTGACGGCGTCTCAGACAAACCTGAACTGGACCAACGTGCACGCCATCAACCTGACGCTGGTCAACGTGACGAGCGAGGACAACGGCTTCTCCCTGACGTGCATCGCAGAGAACGTGGTGGGCATGAGCAACGCCAGCGTCGCCCTCACCGTCCACTGTGAGTGGCCGCACGGAGGGGGTGGCTGTGTGCACGCCGGGCATGGGGCTGGTCCGCCAGGAGGGGTGAGTCAGTCCTGGGCTAGTGACCCCGGGAAGGGGCATCCCTGCCCGTCGGAAGCCGGTGCCTCCCACTCAGCTGTGCCTTCACGACTTCCAGTTTGACCCCTCGGCCGAAAGGCCGTGAGAGGGAGCACCCCAGCCCTGGAGATCAGGGTGCTCTGGGGGTGACGGGGTCTTTTCCGAGCAGGGTGGGGGTGAGCGGTGGGATTCCTGGGCCGGCTCCTGGGAGCTCTGTGTCCTGGCACCAGCTGGCCTCTCCCCGGCAGACCCCCCGCGCGTGGTGAGCCTGGAGGAGCCGGAGCCGCGCCTGGAGCACTGCATCGAGTTCATGGTGCGCGGCAACCCGCCGCCGACGCTGCACTGGCTGCACAACGGGCAGCCCCTGCGCGAGTCCAAGATCATCCGCGTGGAGTTCTACCAGGAGGGCGAGGTGTCCGAGGGCTGCCTGCTCTTCAACAAGCCCACGCACTACAACAACGGCAACTACACCCTCATCGCCAAGAACCCGCTGGGCACCGCCAACCAGACCATCAACGGCCACTTCCTCAAGGAGCCCTTCCCGGGTGAGGCCATCCGGGAGCTCGGGGGAGGGGGGTGGAGAGGGGGAAGGGGGGTGGGAGGGAGGAGGGGAGGGATGGGACATGGTGGCTGGAGAGGAGAGGCAGCAGCCGCGGTGATACTGTTACCATGGCAACCAAACATCCACGGGAGCGTAGTCAGCCCCCCCCCCCCCCCCCCAGCATCGTGTGTAAAACAGATGAAGCGTCTGATTTCCAGTAGCTGTGGCCGTTCAAACCACGACCCCTGAGAGGTACCCAGTCGGGCACAGGAGACCTTAGCGTGTTTTGGTGGAGAAAGCAGGGTCTTGAGAGTTGGACAAGAAGGACAGAGACTCTTGACCCAGCCCTGTCTTTGTCGGGAGACACTGGGCACAGCCGTTGGCTTCTCAGAGCCTCTGTTTTCTCACCTGTGGGATGGGCACGATCGCACGGCTCCCGTAATGACCTTGAAGCTCTTAAACGGCTTAAGGGGTACAAAGCACACAGTGAGGGTTCAGTGACCTTGTTGGGGGAGGGGGCTGTAGGGACACTCTGCCCAGCTCCGCATGTGACTGGCGAATGAGCCAACCTCCTTCTTCTTGCTGGTTAGGGTCCAGGCTTCCGGGTCTGTGCATGCCCCCCTCCCCCCTCGGTGCTGAGTAGATGGGGTTGTCTGATGCTGTCACCTGGGATGTCGCTAATCGCTAATGTCACCCGCCCCTGGGTAGTCACTGAAGCAAAGGAAGAAAGACCTTTGGATATCTGGAAGGCGATTCTGTCTCTGTCTGGGCAAGAACGTGCCCGTTACCTTCCTGACGGGGGAGGGGTTTGGGGGAAGCGGCTGCGGCTTCTCCCTGTGGGGTCGGCAGCCGCTGCATTGCTGCTAAGGAAGCCGTGTGTCTGTGCCGGCCTTGGCGATTTGTGCCGGGAACATGCTGGTGACCTCTGGCCCTTCGGTCCCCAGAAATCGTGCGTTCTAATGAGATGAAGGGAAGTGTAAAGTCTGGCGCCTCTCTCTCTCTCTGGCTTACTGCTGCATGCACACACACACACACACACACACACACACACACAGGCAGGGAGAGGCTGGCTCAGTGCGGCATCTGCTTGTGTGAAGGTGACTGAACAGCCACAGAGAACCAGGGCGGCAGCGCCAGGCAGCCGCGTTTATCTTAAAAAAAACACACACACACACAAACCAACACACCTCGAGCTAGGTGCTCCGAGGGTGAGACGGGGGAGAAACCAGGCCACGTGGGAAGCGGCCTTCTTGCCACTGACGTCCAGGGCGTGATGGAGCCACAGCGCATCTGACGCGCTGATGTCTGAGACCCCAGTGGTCCTGTTTGGTCCCCGTTTCCAGCATCGTCCCCACTTTGGCCAGTCACAGGCCCCGGGGACCTCAGATGGGCCAGCCCGGCTCTCCTTTGGGAGGCAGGCGGTCCTGGCCCGCACCGTGGGCGTGGCCTTTAGGGCACGGGGTTGCCATGGCAACCACGCGAGCGTGGACCTGCCCGGCACACAGGGCTGCGTGGCGCTGTCCCTGCTTGTGCGCGTCTCATGATCGGAGAGGGATTCTGTTAGGAGGAGGGTCTCCGCTCCCTGTGGGGGGTGAAGAGTTTCCAAAGAGAAGCCTGGGGCCTAGAGGGAGCGGGTGCAGGTGCTCAGGACCAGGGAGGCCTCAGGACGCCAGCCCCGCCCTTTCGCACGTTAGCTTTAGCACTCACGGATGACCCCTGCCCGCGACAATGACTACTGTGCGGTTTGCCAAGTGGTGATTTCTCTGCTCTCATCCTGCCCCCTGCATCTACTAACTGGAATTCTGCTGCAAGGGAGAGCTTTCTTTTTTCCGCCTTTGTCCATTCAGTTATTTATTTGCTCTTGGTATGGGTTCGGGGATAGTTATTTTGCCCTAGGCCTTATGACCTATGCGTCCATTGGCCCTGGCTGCCCTGACAGAATACAAGGGCCCCCGGTGGGGGTGTGGGTGGGGGGTTGTACAACAGAAATGTACTTCCTCACGATTCTGGAGGCTGGACCTCAGAGGCCAAGGTGTCAGCAGGGCTGGTTTCCTGAGGCCTGCCTCCTGGGCTTGCAGGCGGCCGCCTTCTGCCCATGTCCTCCCAGGTCCTCCCTCTGTGCACCTGTGTCCTAATCTCCTCTTTTTATAGGGACGCCAGTCATATTGGATTAGTGCCCACCTGATGACCTCATTTTCACTTAATCAGCTCTTTAAGGACTGTCTCAGATGGCCATAGTCTAATGCGCTGGGGTCAGCATAAATCCGGGCGGGAGTGACTCAGCGTGTGACAGCCCGTGGCTGTCACCGTCACTCTGCTGCTCACATGGTGCCAGGGCCGGCCATCGGGGACCGCCCCACGCGGCTCCGTGTCCTCCCTCCACGCCCCATGAATTCCCGAGCACGTTCTCACTTCCCGGTGGCGCAGACTGTGCCAAGCACGCCTGTCCTTTTCCTGAAATGCTGGCTTCTCCCGGGGCCCTCACTCCTTTCACTGGGTGACTCTGTCTCAGGCTGGGTTCCGAGTCCCTCTGCCAGGGCCCAGGCTCGGGTCTGAGTCCTGTTTTCAGACGAGTGAGATTCCACCAGTGAGTTCGTTTCTCTCGGCCTGTTTCCTTCCTGTTAAACGGGGGTAATCCCGCCTCCCTCCTAGGAGGGCTGTCAGGACTGAGCGGCACCGGACAGAAAGCGTTTAGCACGGCCCCTGGCTCACAGCTAAGCTTTCATCAGCAGGCGAGCCCCCGCTGTGGCTAAGCAGCGCGTCACACAGTGCCATCGGGGGCTGGGGCCCTGTGGGGTCCCGAGGACGCCACAGTGACCTGCTCGGATGAGGAATGCCGTCTTGAGGTCACAGCTGGGGGGGATGGACCCAGGGAAGCCCATTCAGCAGACTTCTCTGGACTCTAGCGTACCAAGGTCCCCCGTGTGTCAGCGACCGGGAGGCGGGGACCCTGTCTCAGACTAACTCCCCATCTCATAGCTGGGTCCCTAGCTGGGCTGGGCCATTTCTCTTGAAATCGGGAACTCTGTATTTATTTCTTCTGCCTTGGGAAGACCAGCCTCCTACGGAGGCAGCGGGGCGTGGGGCCGGGGTCACGTGCCCGGGACTTGCGTTTCCAGCTGCTGGGGTATCGTGGGGTCACCATGAGTGGGGAGGTCGTGGCTATTAAGATCACAGGGCACCCCGCTCTGTTGTTGACGACGCTGGTTAACAGCCTCTTTGTCTCTTTTGCAGAGAGCACGGATCCCTTTGACTCCAGTAAGTCCCCTCTACCTTTTGCTTTGAAGCCGGTTTATTCTGAGTCTTTGGGTCACCATGGAATCCAAATAATCCTCTGCCCCAGGCTGCCCCGGGCCCCAGGCCCCTGGCCGCCCGGCATGTCCGAGTGACCGAGAAAGGGGATGGAAGAGCCTGCAGCAAAGAACAGTTGGTGACAGCCACCGTCACCACCAAAACCTGGGGGATCCGGACGCGGGCTGGGACCCCAGACTGTTTTCTTGTTGTTGTTGATCTGTTTTATGCAACAGCCCAGGGCCCACGCTGCCCGGTGCCATTCTTTGCTCTGAGGATGGGGGTGGGGGTGAAGGTCCCGCGTTCCCCATGGAGCCTCCCCCGGCTGTCACAGCGGGCAGCCAGGCGGGGCCTGGGTCTCTGGAGAGGTCAGGCAGTAAAAGCAGGTTCAGGGGCATGCTGTCCAGCGTGGACTCCGGGCGTTGGGGAGCCGGTGGGGCTGGCACGGAGCCCCCCCGGGCCAGGAAGCTAACCCTCCTCCTTTCCGTTCGGTTTTCAGTCTACGAAGTGAGCCCCACGCCGCCTATCACTGTGACCCACAAGCCAGAGGAAGACACTTTCGGGGTGAGTTACTTCTGGGCTGGAAGGAGGCCGTTTTCACATTTCATCCGAGCAGTGGACACTCCGGTTCCGCCCCACTCGGAGCCCGGGACGTCAGGCAGGAAGGGCCCTGACCAGCGACCTCCTTCCAGGCACGGAGTCCTCCCTTGTCTGAGGAGAGTAATTCATTGTTTGAGGAAGCATTGGGGCCGGGAGGGAGTGCGGGAACCCCCCTCCGCTGCTAGCAGCCTGGCTGGGCCTGTGATTCGAAGAGGCTGCTTACTCTGCCAGCCTCCTAGGAAGTCAGTTATCCCAGCAGCTCCTGGGTGGGTGGGTGTCCAAGCCCTCCCCCACCCCCGACTGCCAGGGCCTGAGATTTCTCGGGGAAGAGTCCAGATCTCCCAGAATTCCCTGGTAAGGGTATTCTGTAGAGAACGTTCACGTGCATGCCCAGCATTGGCCTGCTAACAAAACAGTAACAACATGAGAGACCGAGGTCTCGCGAGGCTTCCGAGCACATCTATAAGCACACCCCCCACCCCCCTTATGCCAGGGGCTCAGAACCCCGAGCCGCTGACTAGGAATTCCCTAACCGGGGTGGGTCATTGTTAACCGGAGGCTGTTAGTGCCTCATCATTCACTGCCTCTGAAGCAGGGCTGGGAGCCTCTGTTCTGCAAGGGCCATTGGATGTTCACATCCTTCCCGGGCTGTACACAATGGTCAGCTTACAAACTGGCCTGCTGCGTTCAGCTAAACGCTGAATGAACTCACCCCAACACCTCGGCAGGGCCAGGCCGCGTGACCTCACGGGCCTCGCTCGGCCCGCGGGCCGGAGGTTCCCCACCCCTGGTCTATCGGCTCCTGCGGGCTCCTGCGACAAAGTAACTGTGGACGCTCGGCCCTCCCAGGTGTCCATCGCCGTGGGGCTCGCCGCCTTTGCCTGCGTGCTGCTGGTGGTCCTCTTCGTCATGATCAACAAGTACGGCCGGCGGTCCAAATTTGGGATGAAGGGTAAGGCGGCCTCGCGTTGGCCAGGGTCTCGTGGGGGGGGGGGAGTGTGTGTGTGTGTGTCTCTCCTCAATGCTGCTTCCACTTCCCGGCTCTCGGCGCACGAGGGTGATGTGGGAGGAAGGGTGCATTTGCGGGCCAATGAGAGGACCTGTTCCTTTTCGGTACCGGAGGGCAGGCAGATGGACGCGTTGTTTGAGTAACTTGGTCCTTTCCTTGCTGCCCCCACGCGCGGGGTGGTGGGGAGAAGGTCCTAGCAGGGTAAGATGTTGGGGGGGCTCCACGGAGAGTCCCAGGACGGGTGCTACGAGCCCCCTGCCCGTCTCAGTGCTGGCCAGCTCCCCAGACCCACCCACTCCGCCCTGTCACCGCCTGGATGGGCTCCGGGATCACCCCGGGCGCCCCATGGGCCAGCGCTGCCTGTCAGCCCCAGGTTGGAGGGGTGCCGGGTCCCCGATGGGCACTCCGGGAGCGCCCCCCGGGGGTCCGCACCAGTTAATAGGCACTCAGGGCAGAGTGGTTGCCGATTTGATTGCGATGGGGGTTATTACCGTTTTTCCGTAAACAGATGGTAGCTGCCCTCTGAGTGGCTGCGACAGCCGTGCCAGCATCTTGATTTGGAGGGGATGGCTGCTGCCAACACATCTCAGGGGCTGCTGCCGCGCGCATGTCTCGTTATCCCTCTGGTTAGCTGCCCGGTTACAGGGAAGCAGCGGGCCTGGGGAGGAGCCACTCCGCCCCGGCTCCTAACCGTGGAACGTGGGGCTCAGGGCTCCTTCCAGCTGCGGGGGCGGGGGAGGGGCTGGGAGGGAGGTACCTGGCGTCCAGGGCTGGGCTCTAACGGGACAGAGGGGAGTATCGTGTGTCTGCAGCCGGGAGCACAGAGCAGGGGTCGGTGCCGGAGAAATAACAAGGATGTAGATGGAGGCTACTCAGAACATCGGAAAGGGCCCTGGGCCCCGGCCAGGGAGGCACGGCTGGCACCATTGCTGAGAGCTGCTTTTGCCCGGCGGGTTCAGGGGTCAAGGGCAGTGCCCGGCAGCAGTGAACCCGGTAAAGGACCTGGCATTGCTGACTTCCTGCACGAAGTCCCTTCTTCCTTCTGCTTGTCCCGTCAGTGCTCGGTGCTCCACACGACCCCAGAGTCTTTGCTCAGACCACCTCAAAGGGTGCCCCCACCAGGGCTTTATGAGTTCCCAGGTCCCTCCCGGCGAGGTCTGGTCTTCACGCCCCCACGCTGGCCTGCCTTGCGCCCCGGGGGCAGCCCTCTCACGGGCCTTTATAGCCTCACCCACATGCCCCTTCCGCCCCTGGCACCGAGGCTGCCTCCCCAGCTCGCCCCTGGTGCGGCCACCGTTAGGGTCAGACAGGTCTGGGGTCAGATCCCGATCGGCTGCCTGGGAGCTGAGGCGCTCCCGTGACTCATTAACTCTCCGGGCCCCCGTGTCCTCGCTGACAAATGAGAGGGATAATCCTTACCAGGCAGGGTTTTATGAGAATTAAATGAAATTATGTATATCAAGCAATTAGCTTCGTCCCTGGCCATGCCGTAATTGCTCAGTGACTGTGGCGAGGGGAGCAGCGATGAAGGCTTCTGCTCCATTCACACAAGCCGTGAGTAATGCACAGCCCATCATGCACTGGGGCTTTCAAAAATATCGCAACGGCCCAGCGGCTCCCCTGACCAGCGAAGTCAGAGTTTCTAAAGCCCCCCAGGTGTGCGAGGCCGGTGTGGCCCAGTGGTCAGGCATCGACCCAGGAACCAGGAGGTCACGGTTCAATTCCCGGTCAGGGCACATACCTGGGGTTGCAGGCTCCAGCCCCAGTGGGAGGTGTGCAGGAGGCAGCCGATCCATGATTCTCTCTCCTCATTGATGTTTCTATTTCTCTCCCTCTCTCTCTAAAAATCAATTATTAAAAAAAAAAAAAAGAAAAGACCTCAGCTGACCGGTTTAAAGCTGCTCAGGTGATGTTGGGGGCAGCCTAGGTTGTGACCCCGAGCTGTGCCCTCCCCAGCTCTCTCTGGCAGAGCACCACCCCTTCTGGGTGTAAGCAGATGGGAGGGGGCGCTCTCATCGACTGGGACCCCAGTATGTGCCAGGCCCCGTGCTTGGCCCTTTATCTGCACGTTCTCATTTGATTCTCACCGTGAACTTGAGACACACAAATTATTGCCACTTTTCTTATCTGAGCTTCAGGAAGGATGAATGACTCGCTTCATGTCTGGCCTCAGCTGGCTTCAGATGCAGGACTATGGGGACAGGGGTGGGGCCAGGGCACTCTCTCCTCCTGTTTCTGCCCCCTTTCCCTCCCCGCTGCAGCACACTCCTCCAGCGAGGTGACTCTGCACCCGGTTTCCCCCACCCTCTGTGTGGGGGCTGGCCGCCACTCCCATGTAGTGTTAATGGCCAGCTGCCTGCCACTGCTGGGGCCCTGGCCAGCCACCCACCACCCGCCCTTCCCTGCGCGGTAGGTTGTGCTGTTCGCTTGAGGGAGAGATGGAGCACCTCATGGAGGCTCCCCTTGGCTGAGGGAGGAGCGGTCGCTGACCAGAATGGGCGCGTTGTTGATGTTTCAGCTTTTATCGCCATGAACTCCCAGGCACCCTATTGGGTTGGGGAGCTTGTGCCCCAGTCCCATTGGGCGGGGCATCGTCTCTGGAGTCCTTCTGGGTGGAAAAGGGCTCTCGAAACTGGGGTCCCAGCCACATGGTAGCCCCAGGAAAGCTCGTGTCTCCATCATAGGCAATCTGGAAAACGCCGAAAGAAAATCAGTGGTAATTCTGTTATTCCGCAATCACCCCTGTTAGTGCAATCAGTAAAGCGTGTGCCTGCAAGCATTGGCTGTGAATGTGTACAGACCTCATAACTGCACGTCCTGTGTCCGTGATCACGTACACAGTCTGCACATACATTTAAGTGAAAATGGTCTAGAGCAATCCAGTTATTTGCCATATTTTGTCACGTAATGTTTCTTAAACATTTCTCCATCTCAGACACAGCAATGCCCACTCACAGCAATGCCCAGGTACAATGCCCCCTTGCATTCCTGCAAGGGGGCATTGTACCTGGGCATTGCTGTGAGTGGGCATTGCTGTGTCTGTGTGAGGCAGGGGGGCATCTATCTCCGTAGCGCTTCCATTGCTCTGCAAAGCTGACTTTCCTTGCTTGCTTGCCTTCTGCTTCTCCCGTGGCTTGTGTATTATATACCATTTCGCTTGGTTAATTCAGAAGTTAATTCCTTTGCCCAGAGGGTGCGTGGCAGAGGGCCCGAAGGCGCGGGGAGGAGATGTGAATGAGCGCGGGGAGGACTCGGGCAGGACACGGGCTGCGCCTGCTCCGCGGCCCGGCTCCCCGGGGCTCCCGCTTTGTTCCGGAGGCGGCAGGTAGAGAGGCTGGGCAGCAGCCAAGCGGACCTGTTTCTGCCGGCAGCAGCCCAGCCGCCGCCTCGGTGGGCAATTACGGCTCTCCCGCTGCGGGCCGTTTCAAAGGCCTTGAGGGACGAGCTCCTCGCTGAGCGGAAAGCAGCGTGGAAGCTGCGAGGGACACAAATGAAACGTGTAATGGCAGCAGCCGAACCCTCAATCACGGGCGCGCACACACAGCAGCACACGCTGAGGTGGGAGGGGGCGGGCGTGGGAAGCCGTGGCTGTGGCCACGGGCTCCGGGCTGAGGCTGGGGCTGGAGGCAGATCCGGTCCTTTCTCTGAGCCTCAGTCGCTTCGGTTCACAGAGGGGGGAGGGGCGCTGTTCGGGAATCTAGGGCCACTGAGGGTCACGGCGGGCTTCTCGGGGCTACTGGCTGCCGACTCCAGGGTGGGGGCAGTCACCCCTGGATAGATGGCTGCCCCTCCCCGCTTTGGATGCAGAATTGGAGACTTGGGACAGAGAAAGGTCACTGGCTTCCTATTGGAAGGTCCTCCCCCGTCGGCTGCACACGGGGAAGGAAGGTGACTCCCCCACAGGAAGTCACGTGGCGGCTAGGGCGGGGGTGCGGGGCAGCTAAGACTGGACCAGTGACTCTGCAGTGGGGGTTCCTTCCCGGTGAGCCCGCGTAGGACCGCCCCAAGCAACTCCCCGGTCTAAATACTGCGCCGCCTCCGTGGCGACCTCAGCGTTGGAGGGCGCCGGGTGCTGAGTGCACAGGCCTCTTCTGTGTCCACAGGTTTTGCTGGTGAGTGCGGGTCTGTGACCTTTTCACAGTAAAAGTCACAAAGGCTGACGCTGCGGGCAGCGCCGGCTGTCGTGAGGTCGTGAGCCACCCGAGGTGCCAGCTGATGGCCGGAGAGGCCGTCTGTCTGCCGAGAAGGGGCTTCAGGCTGGGCTGGGCATTGCTGCGAGTGGGCATTCCTGCAAGGGGGCATTGTACCTGGGCATTGCTGCAAGTGGGCATTGTATCTGGGCATTGCTGTGAGTGAGCATTCCTGCAAGGGGGCATTGTACCTGGGCATTGCTGCGAGTGGGCATTGTATCTGGGCATTGCTGTGAGTGAGCATTCCTGCAAGGGGGCATTGTACCTGGGCATTGCTGTGAGCGAGCATTGCTGCGTCTGTGTGAGGCAGGGGGGCATCTTAGAGCTGGGGTTCCCACTTGCCTCGTCATCACGTATGATCCATGTGAGATGCTGGCGTTTGCAGATTTGCATTAAAACGATGAACTAGGTCAGATGAAGGTGCTTCATTCTGACTGTCCTCGGGTAGGACAGGGAGGGGTGGAGTTCAGTTCGCTCCCCTGGGAGTTTTGTGGGGATACTTCCTTGGCAGGTGAGCCCTGAAGATAAGAGTCCAAGAGCCGAGACCCAGGACTTACCGGTCCCTCTCGTTCACAGATACGTGTCCCCCTCGTGTGCATGGCCGAGGTCCCTCGCTGACCAGGGCACTGTCAGCCGGGACTCGGCACCGAGTCCTCAACACGGCCCGTTAGTCACCCCACCGGTGGGGAGGCTGACACGCATTGCCATGCCTGCTAAGCCTGCCCCAGCTTTAAGACCACTGTCCGCCCCGATTCCCAGCAGGCATGCTGGGCCTTCCCCACAAGGCAGCCATTTAATAAGACATCTGGCCTCTCTTCGCTCAGGATGAACTGCCCGAGTCAAACCGGTTCCTAATGTGCCACGGGCTCTCCTGCAGAGCCCCGGCCAACGTCACAGGAGAGAGCAGCCCCGGCTTTTCTCCGGGTCACAGATGGCAGAGGAGGCGCGGGGACCATATTTAGAAACTGGAACTCTCCCGCGATGGGGCTCGGCGGTTTTTGTGTTTTAAAGGTGTGAGACTCTTGGCCAGCTGCCTAGTGCACCACGACCTCGCTCCAGGCTCCCAGAGGTGCGGGTGTGAGGAGCATCATTCTCAGGTTGTCTTGGAAACCAATTTCCCCCCACCAGACAGAGGTGCGGTGGGGCCATGTAGCTATATGAGGAGAGCTTTCCTGAGGAGGGATCTGCCAGTGCAAAGGCCCTGAGGTGGAGGGTCTGGCAGACTCAGAGAGCAGAAGGAGGACAGCGTGGCTGGAGGAGAGTGGGGGGTAGAAGATGATGTCAGGGCCTTCCAGGCGGCCTGTGAAGGGTATGAGGCAGGGGAGGGAGATGGGGGAGGGACATGTGCTTTAGAAGGGATCACAGTAGTTCTTAGGGCTGCTGGTCCAAGGGTGCAGGTAGTCCCCGCTCAAGGGCAGGGGGTTGGGGCTGGAAATGGAGCCGGTGGGTGGTGGTGGGGAGCATCTTTCTCTAATTCCGCCAAGGAGCCCTGCCGCCAGGCGACCCGCTAGTTTTGTAACCCCTCTTTCCTCCTAATACGCCACCAACATTCCCAGGCACTTTTTTCTTCTCCTGGAAATCCATATTTATTCATGAGCAGTAGCACCAGCAGAAAACAAATGTTTATCCATTGAGACAATGGGACGCTGCGCTTTGGCAATAATGAATTAATTGCAGACACACACAATGACATAAATGTCAGAGAAGTAACATTTAAGTTGAAAAACACACACACCGATTTCAGTAGGATTCCGATAATACTAAGTTCAGAAACTTGCAGGATGGTTTAAGGATGCGAACGCAGAGGGAAAAGGTAAAGAAATACAAGGGAGCAGCAAACACAAAGTTCAGGAGAGTGGTGGGCACCGGGACACTCACAGCACATATTCTTTTTAAAAAATATATTTTATTGACTTTTTACAGAGAGGAAGAGAGAGGGATAGAGTTAGAGACATTGATGAGAGAGAATCATCGATCAGCTGCCTCCTGTACCCCCTCTCCCCCCAACACTGGGGATGTGCCCGCAACCAAGGTACATGCCCTTGACCGGAATCGAACCTGGGATCCTTTAGTCCGCAGGCTGACGCTCTATCCACTGAGCCACACCGGTTAGAGCACTTCACATATTCTCATTAATATCATCTCCTAATTGTTTACTATTTAACAAAAGCATTAGAAGCACATCCAGCTGAACAAGGAGAGATGGCTTTTTGACGACGTCATGTAGAATATAATTTCCATCAAAACAAGCCCACGGAAAGGAGATTTTTAAACAATGGGATGCAAAATCAAGGAATGATAAAGAACAGATTACTCCTCACCATTTCATTACTGCAGCATCACAGACATCATCTCTCTTTTTTTCCTTAAATGAACCAGCGAGAAACAAACAAACAAACAAACAAAAATAATTCCATTCTCTCAGCTTTGAGTAATTATTTTTGGAAAGGTGAAGTCAATTTTCTCGAACAAAAAAAAAAAAATTAAAAAATCAAGTGCCTAAAAACATCCCTGCTGACGAGGTGTGCATTCATCTCCGTTCATCTGAGTTGGAGCTAATCAGCGGAGTGTCGGGCGGGGAGCAAGGCGCCCGCCAAGGAGCCTCCATCCCAAATGCCCCTTCCGTGGCCACGCCGCAGCCCCCAGCTCTCTCGGGGGGCTCCGTCATTGGGGTGCTAGCTGCATATCTGGTATCCTCTCCCCCGCACAGGGACTCACTCTGGTACCACCAGGCCTTCTTCCTCGTTCCCTTCCCCACCCCATCGCACAGTTACTTATCAGTGTGACACCCGGACACGCTTCCCTCTGGGCTCTCGCTGAGGCTGTGACTCAGAGGCGCCGGGAGCACGTGGGTGGGGAGGAGCTGCATTGTCTGGCCTCGGGGAGGGCTGAGGGGGGGAGTGTTCCCCCACACCAGTGCTTGCTCCTCAGCTGAGCCTCTCCCTCAGGGCCGACAGGTGGGTGCCCCCCCCCCCCCGCCCCCAACTCCCTGTAAATGGTCCTCGAGAACATGCTTGTTAATGGTTGAACAGCATTACCTCATCTGGATGCTGCGTAATGTCATCAATCTTCCGCGTTAGAGATTTAGATTATTCCCAGTTATCCACTATTTCAAAACCCTGCTGATGGACGCCATTGTACGCAAACCTCCGTGTGTGCGTCTCCGATTGCTTCCCGGGCTGCGGTTTCAGAAGTGGGGCAGTCGGGTTAAATAAGGAAGAGTTTCTAAGGCCCTCAGTTATCAAATGATGGTTCAGGAGTGGGGCTGAGCTGCGGAAGGTTCTGTAACTGCCTCCAGACGTGTGCGGAGCCAGGAAGTGGCAGAGTGGGATTTGAGGGTTGGACTCCAGACCCATCGTGATGCTAAGGACAGCTCAGATGTCACTCAGCCCACAGCCCTGGGCCACGTGGCCTCAGTTTGGCTGGCTTTGCTCATGGGATGGCCGAGGACCTCAAACTGGCCAGCTTTCTTAGCTCTGCTGGGAACCGAGCTCAGCACAGAAAGTACCCCATGGGACACTCCGAGTAACCCTCCGAGGCAGTGTCCCGTCCTGCTCCAGTGGAGACCTGGAGATGAGAGAACTAGGCACCTTCCCGGGCCATACGGCTAGAACGCGGGAAGCCAGGGTCCGGCACCTGTAATGCCTGCGTTCTTCGCCAGCTCAACTCGGGGCCCTCCAGGGTAGGAACCAAATGGCTAGTCCCTCCAGCCGCAGGCACTGGCCCCCGCAGGCTGCCTGTCACCCCGCAGCTGCCCGGCCTGCGGCTTCCACAGAGCCTGCCACTGTGACCAGCAGTCCCTTACTTTTACGGCCGTGCTTTCTGCTCTGATGGTGATGTGTGGGTATGGATGATCCAAACTGCAGTGGCTTACTGTGCCTCCCTGGCCCTGGCGATGGCATTTTTGCCTCTGAAGGCTGCATCCCTCATCTCGGGGACGTTTCACCATAAGTCTGCTTCTCAGGGTAAGAAGAGAAGAGGTTGGAAGTAATCAGCCAGGTTATTATTTTATCCTCACCCGAGGATATGTTGCTGTTAGACTGGAGGGGAGGGAGGACGGGCCGAGAGAGGGTGGGGGAGAGAGAGAAACATTGACGTGAGCTAGACACACCCGTGGGTTGCCTCCCTCACATGCCCCGACCAGGGCCAGGGCACGAACCTGCAACCCAAGTATGTGCCCTTGACCGGGATTCGAACTCTCGACCCTTCAGTGCGCAGGCCGATGCTCTAACCAGGAGTCACACAGGGCCAGGGCTGACGTTGCTTCTGCTGTATTTGACATTGGCCATCTTATTTCCTAGCCCTTGACCTTGAGAATCCATTAACACGAGAATTCATGCTTAATTCTCTTCTTGCTCTCTGGGGACTTGCAAGCCCCTGAACCATAGGCTATCTGAACTGTGCTGTGTGCACGAAACGTGTGCACCGGGGCTCGCGGGCGCTGCTGGCCCTGTGGTCCCTCTGTCAGGACAGGCTGCGGCTGGCCACCCGCCGGCCAGAGCTCACAGGGGCTCCCCAGGCCCCCTCCCCCGGGCTCTGCTGGCACTGGGAGGCGACCAGCCTTCTCATTCCCTGGCTCCGCGGGGCAGAGGGCAGAGGCGTCTCTGGAGGTGCGGGAGCGAGCTGGACGGGAAGCCGCAGCAGCGTGTCCTCTTTCCATCCATCTGGCCTGGCCTTCCCAAGTTCTGCCGTTCCAGAGACCCGGCCAAAGGCCACGGCTGCGCTCGGGCCAGGGCTGCGGGCCATCTCACAAGGAACCTGCTTGTAGGGGTTCAGGTCTGAGTAAAGATGCTCCGTCTGCTGAAGCGGAACGGAACGCCTGGCCCGCCCTCTCCCTCCCCCCCTCCCTCCCTCCCTCCCTAGCCTGCAGGCCTCTGCGTCTCCCAGAGCAGGGACCTGGCTGTGAAGGGAGCGCCTGGCCCTGCAGCGGCCCGGCCCTGCCCCATCTCCTGGCTTCCCCTGCTCAGGCTCTGGCTCCCAGTGCGGTTCAGGGAGCCAGGGTCGGTGGGACACCCTTCTCCTTGGTGGCGGTCTCAGGGGAAGCAGGAGCTTTGAACCCAGTTTCAACCTTTCAGGGTTCAAGTTCCTGTTCTCTTGGCACAGTATGATTTCCTGTTTCAGAGAGAAAAAAAAACAAAACAAAAAAAAAAACACCCAGGGTTTTAAGACCTTTGAAAAAAACCAAAAGGCACTTGGACGCGAAACGGCTCTTACAAAACAACATGTTGATGAGTTAAGTATAAATGAATCAGGGACATATGGATTGAATTTCCCTTGCAATCCACAGGGGCTTCACAATTAGGGGAAGAGCGTTTGTCAGAATGTGTGTCTGTCCCTGCCAGGGCCCGGGACAGAGTCGGAGGCTGTGGAGGAGGGGGGGGGTAGGACGGGGGGGGAGGTGCCTCGCCTGCCTCCCACCCCACCTGCCCTCCCGTCCAGCACTGGGGCTCCCAGCCAGGGCAGGGACTGGCAAGCCTTAGGTTGGGGCTTTTATTCTTGTTTTTGTTGATATTGATTTCAGAGAGGAAGGGAGAGGGAGGGAGAGAGAGAGAAACATCACTGATGAGAGAGATTCATGGATCGGCTGCCTCCTGCACGCCCCCTACTGGGGATCCAGCCTGCAACCGAGGACTCGAACTGCGACTTCCTGGTTCATAGGTCGACACTCGGCCAGAGGGCCACACCAGCCGGGCTAGGTTGATTCTTTTGACTCCTCAAGCCCGTAGCCCTTCAGCTGTTAATGAAATTGTTCTCCCCCGTGCCTCCAAAGAGGGAACCAGTGTTTTTGTCTGTTTTTGTTTGACTGAGGAGCAGACACACAGCGCATTTGGAGGGACCCCGAGCGGCTCCTGTGACTGTGCTGGTGTTGTTCTGACTGAGAACCTTGCAGGCCAGCCCCCGGTGCATGACAGGCAAAGCAAGAGCTGCCCCAGACCAACCAGAGGGGACGGTGCCCCCAGTGAGCCCCCTGCCCTGTCCCTTGCCCTGGGGGAGGGGGGGCACTCGCAGGTCTCCCGGGAGCATAGGCCATGCTCAGAGGCGGGGTCTGTACATTCTTCGGCCCTCAGTGCCAGCAGCGAGCTTAATAAACATCTCACGGACATGCTGCTGAGTGAGAGAAGCCAGACACAAAAGAGAACATGGCTGTGTGATTCCATTTACACGAGGCCCAGAAACACACAAACCGAATTAGCGCCGATGGAAATCAAGCAGTGGTCACTCCTGGCGTGGCTGGGGGAGGCACGGGGACGCTGGGAATGCGCAGGTCGGCGTGGCTGGTGGCCCTCGGGCCAGCGCCTCTGGAACCGTTTCCCGAGCGGCGTGTGCAAGATCAGTGCACCTTACCCTTTGCATTGCCCGCATCTGATCTCGGGTAGAAAAGCCACCATTCCCTCCGCCCGCCTCTGCAGTCTGGGCAGTGATGGGTTCTGGGCTTGAAGGCGTTGGTGCGGGGCTGAGACAGAGCCGCCGGAGCAAGGCCCGTGAACTGCAAGGAGGGCTGCTCCTTAAGCAGGGCTCTGTGGAGCTGGGAGTGCCCCGCGGGTTCTGGCTGAGCAACTCGAGCCTAGTCACAAAGGTAAAACCGGAGGGAGGCAGTGGGCAAAGAGCACGCGGGCCTAAGGCACTTCTCTCCACCGTATATGGAGGGCCCAGCTCAGCTCCTGTCTGCAGCACCCCGATTCACAGGACTGGGGGGTGGGGGCTCTGGCGGGAGGGAGGCCCTGCCTTCCCAGCCTTCAGTCCCCCACCCTCCCAGACTCAGAGGGACTTGGCGTGTGGGAGGCATGCAGAGACGGAGTGTCCTCGCCCCGCGCCAGGCTCCCAGAAAGGGGCTGCACGTGTCCGGGTTGGAAGGCTGGTGGAGAATGGAATGAGCTCGGTCGGGCTGGCGTGCCTGGGCGCTGGTGAGGAATCGCAGTGGTTCGGTGGGATGGAGGAATGTGGCCTGGACGAAGCTGGCAGCAGTTTGCAGAGTGTCAGGGCCCTGACAGGAGCAGGGGCGCCCGGGGGGTGATCCCTCCTACCTCACCCATCTCCCCCTCCCGAGCCCGTGCCCCATCCCTGCACCCAGGCCTCTGCCTCCTTGCTAAGGTGCACATGTGGGGCCTGGAACCCTGCCAGGCTGGGCACACTCGTGCACAGGGCGATTGCAATTCTCTTTTGGAAAACAGTTCCCCTTCCAGCCCCAGCAGCTGCCCTCTGCCAGCCCGGCTAGCAGGGAGCTGTGTGCAGCTCAGCGTATATCCCCCTCCCGCCTAACTCATCCCAGCCTTTCGCTCCAGTGCTATGGCGGGGCAGCCAAACACGCTGCTCTCGCAGAGACTCTGGCGGCCACCGGCCCATGTTCTTCTTGAGAGACAGCGAGTCATTTGTTGTTTTTTTTTTTTTTTTTTTTAACCTGGAAAGGCTAGGCCAGCCGTGCCAGTTGTACTGTGTGCGCCCACTTCCCAACGGAGAGGCCAGGTGTCGGCCATCCTGGGGCCGCCAGTGCCATGCAAGCGCCCCCCTCAAGCGAGCGCCCCCCTCTGGGCAGCCCGGGCCAGGGACTGGCCTGGTCTTCTCGGCTCTGGCCCCCAGCCCCTCTCTTCTCCAGTCCGCGTGCTTTGGGCCTGAGGTTGGAAGAGCCAGTTATTTATGGGGTTCAGCCAGACCTAGAGGGAATTTTTGTAAGTGATACTGGTCCTCAGGCTCATGGTGGCTTTTTTAACTTTTCCTTGTAAACCGCCTTCGGGCCCAATAAGCTCTCAAAAATCAGCATGCAGAAGATAAACAAAAGGCAGGAACAGGCAATTCCCAGAATTGAAAAAAAAAAAAAAAATGAAATGGCTAATAAGCACATGGAAATTTGTTCAGCTTAAGTAGGGATCAAAGAGACGCTAATTAAATCAGTTACAAGATTCTGATTTTTTTCCCTATTAAATGGGCAAAAAATAATAACACACAATGGCTTAAATGTGGGGACGTGGTGCTCCCGTCCCAGCTCCAGGGCCGTGCGTACTGCAAATTGGTACAGTTTTTCGGGAGGGGTGTTTGACAGTACGTCTCAAAACCCTTAAAAACGGGTATTTCCTTTGACCTGGCCATTCCGTGCTTTGGTATGTCCCGTACCTTACGGAATCCATCGGAGATGTTTGCAGAAGTTCACGTCCAGGGCTGTGTACTTCCGCATTATCTGTAATGCTGGGAAATTAGAAATGGCTGCAGTGTCCAACTCCGCGGGATCTGTTATATAAATCACGGTTCATTCAAATAATGAAACACCAGGAAACCATTACGCTGTGTCGCAGAACAATACTTAATGGCATGAAAATATTTACCATATTCGCTCCATAGAAAAAGTCAGATTGTACGTCAGTATATTCAATATGATTCAACTTTATGTCAACAACAACAAAATTCATATGGACGCGCAGGAAAACAAAATCGGAAAGACATATGCCGGCAATTTAATTCTGTTTCTTTCTAGGTATAGAGAGTATGGGTGAAATTTGTTTTCTACTTGGTGTTTTTTTTTTTTTGTTGTTGTTGTTTTTTTGGTCAATTTCAAATTAAGAGTTTAATGCAGCCGAAACCGGTTTGGCTCAGTGGCTAGAGCATCGGCCTGTGGACTGAAAGGTCCCGGGCTGGATTCTGGTCAAGAGCATGTGCCTTGGTTGCGGGCACATCCCCAGTGAGGGGTGTGCAGGAGGCGGCTGATCTATGGTTCTCTCTCATCGATGTTTCTGGCTCTCTATCCCTCTCTCTTCCTTTCTGTAAAAAAAAAAAAAAAAAAAAAATCAATGAAATATATATTTTTTAAAAAGAGTTTCATGCAGTGGTTCTCAACCTTCCTAATGCCCCGACGACCCTTTAATACACCTTTGGAGCCTACTTTCTGTCTGTTCTCAAAGGCACAGCCCGGGCTGGGCTCGCTGTCCTTCAGCCTTTCTCCAGGCCGTGGGGGCTGCTGGCTGGCTCCCCAGGGCCCGATAGTCTGTGGGGCCCCCGTCTGTCTTTCCCTTTGCAACCTGTCCGTCTGCTGTCGGCCGTGCCGTGTGGTTGTCGGTGCCAGTGCTTCTGAGTTCTGTGTCTGGGAAGGAGGTCTCCCCGTTCTCTACCAGGATCCTTGACTGAGTGGATGGCCCCCGCCAGGGCTCTGCTCCCCGGGTGTGGAGAGACCAGGCTGCCAGTGGGCCACACCCTGCTTCGTGGGCAGCAGGGAGGCTGTCACGAGTGTTCTCCTTCGTCTTCCTGGCGTTATTTCCGATTAGCTGAGTGCCCCCTGTGCCCAGCACGCCGACAGACATAAAGTCAGCGTCCCCGCCAGAGGCCGGGCAGTCTCCGGAGCGAGTCAGGCATAAGCCCTTTCCAGAGAAGGTGCTTGCTTACCTCTCCCAGGCGTCAGGTTTCTCGGGGTTTTCGGTTGCACGTGGCTTTCCATTTTTAAACTCCCCCTGGCCGCAGCGGAGACAGGTCTGAGATGAGGGCGGAGGTGGGGAGGCCGGGCAGGGCGGGCGGAGGGGGAGTGTTGACCGTGTGAGGGTCACTGAGGAGAAATAGCGCCGCAGGAGGCAACTTCAGGGCAGGCAGCTCGTGATGGAGACATCGCCTTGGGGTGGGGCCAAGGGGACGCTGAGAAGCAGAGAACGTGAAGGCTGAATCGCAGTGAACGGGGACAGGTCTGAGAATCGGGGCCCAGAGCCAAGGGCGTGACAGAAAGGAGAGCAAACATGTTTCCAGCCAGCCAGCCATTTCGTGGTGGAGTCAGCCACCCCTCGGTACAGGGCCAGTGTCGGCTGGGACCCCGCTAGGCCTGGGAATGCGCCTTGCCCGCCCTCCAGGAGCTCAGGTCTCCCAGGAGAAATGCGGTTTTACCCTCGAGAGTGTCCAAACCTGGGCCTCCCTGGCTCACTAGCCTGTGTCAGGTCCCGCCGTGACTTCCGCTTGGCCATGTGTCACAGTCTCACGTGCTGTGTGTGGTGTGTGTGTGTGTGTGTGTGTGTGTGTGTGCGCTGGCTGTTCCGCATCCGGCTCCCTCCCGTAGCTTCCTGAGGATAAGGCCTGTCCGTCTTCCCCGTGCCTGCCAGCCTCAGGGCGGTTCTCAGCAGATGGTAGGCAGCCGGCAACTGTTCACGGAATCCGTGGAGCTAGACGGAGCGCAGGAAGGAGGCGCGCGAAGCATTAGAGGTTAATGGAGGGTGCAGCGCCGCGTCAGGGGGGACTCCATGGCGGGAATCCCGCTTCATCTGCTTCTTGTGCAATGGCAACAAGAGCACACCACCAGCCACACCAGTGCCTTCCCGCACTGAATGCCCAGTGTGTGCCCGGCGTCAACTCGTAGGAAATAGGTGGTGGCCACCCCTTATTTGTAGTGAGCAACGGGGGCCTGAAGGAGCCCAGGAATTCGTCCACGGGCCCACGGCCAGCAGGCAACACTGGGGTTCCCCTGTGACCCCCACAGGTGCTTATGATCCCTCTGCTTTATTGCCTCTGAGCCGAAAGCCACCGCTCTTGCCAGTAAGTCACAGGATTGAAGCAAGAGAGACTCCAGCTGGCAAGGGGGACTTGGGGTGCAAGGATGCTCTTTTTTGGGGGGCTTTCTCCCTTTGGGATGGAGGGACCCCTTTAGGGACAGACAGGGGGCTCAGGACTCTGCTGGGGCCCACCCAGGGCTCTTTGTCCATCAGACTGTGATCGGAAGGTGATGGTGCCAGGCGTCTGGTCATTTGGTGAATGTATCTGCGGCCACAGGTCTGTCTGCTGCCGGGGCCTAGTTGATTTGGGAATAAATGTCACCCAGAGAGGGGCAGTTTCCCATCTGTCCGTCGGGAGTAAGGGCTGCGGCTGTTGTGAGGGTTGAGTAAACCAGTGGTAGGTGCTTCCCTAAAGGCTTGATTTCCTCTCCTCTAAACATGAGCCGTCCTGCCCAGGCTGCCGCGAGGCTGCCAGGAAACAGAACATTCTAGCTCTGGCGTTGTCCATCTGTGGCTTCCTGCTCCCCGCCTGGCAGCCTCATCGGCTGCCCCGCCCCGCAGCCAGGCTGCCAACCCTCTCAGCGTCCAAGTGCCCGCCCTGCCCGGCCCTCCTGCTCCCACTTCCCCGCGTTTCCCAGACACGCCGGGGCCCCTCGCAGAGTGCGTTCGCCGCGCTGCCACGGAATAAACGGCCAGACGACCTGGCGCTCTGGGCTGCCTCGCCTCCGTGTAACCAAAGCAGCGAGAGAAAAGGAAAGAAAGAGAATGGAAAACTTCAACAGAAAGCAAAGGGCGGCTGCAGCCCCTCTCCCCCAATCACCCCAATAAATGGCCAGCTGCCTGGCAGGGTCCTGCCAGGTCATGGGTCCGTAGAAAAGGAAAACCAGCCATGGGCAGGGACAGCATTCAGTCCTGTTCCCTTACAATGTGCCAGGGCGAAGGACAGGATGCGGTCTGGGTTCCCAGCGAAATTAAATGTCACAGGGAATGGGGATGTGTGGGTGGGGACATGGCCTCTCCCTCGGAGGACCCCTGGGCGCCCCGAGGGGAGTGTGAGGTGGAGGGTGGGTGGCCCAGGGGTCTGTGAGAACCAGAATTCACGGTGACTGATAACGGAGCTGCTCTGCGGGGCAGGAACTTTGGGCACAGAGGCAGGACTCAGAGCGGGAGGGGGGGCCGTGCATGCCAGAATTCTAGGCCTGGTGCTACGTTAGCCCCACTCGTCCGTCCATTTTCTCCCCAGTTCTCCCCGGAGCGTCTGCGCTTCCCAGGCAGGTGACGTGGAGTGGGTTATTGGGTCTGCCCAGCTTCAGCTTTTCCAGCTGTAAAATGGGACCAGGGACAGCCTCACGCACAGGCCTGCTCATCAGGCTGAGCATGTTGGTCCAGACAGACAGCATGGACAGCATGGTGCCTGAGGTCCAGCAGGCGCCGGATGGCATCTGTCCCCCTCCTCAGCCCAGCGGCACGGGGAGCCGGATCCAGATGCTCTGAGATGAAGGCGTGAGCCTCTGCATGGCTCGGACTCATGCATACCCCTCTCCGGCCCTGGCCTGGCCAGCTGGGCAGACATGCCCGCAGAGCCACCCCAGCAGGGGGCATGTGGGACTCCCCTAAGCAGTGGGCACCCTGGCTCAGAGGCAGGCGAGCTGGAGCGGGGCCTCCCAGCAGTTGACACCCCCCGCCCTCCCCGTGGAATCAGGAGGAAAGCAGCACCCAGCCCTCACCCTCATCGCTGGGATGTGGGGGGCCCAGGCCGCAGGTGCAGGCCAGCGTGAGCAATCCCCAGCTCATCAGGCCCTGGGCTCGATCGGAGCCGCCTCCTGCTTGACCGCCATCCATCTTCCCCAGGCGGTTGAGGCCCAGGGAAGAGGTGGTAGGACATGAAGGATGGGGTCGGAGTAAACCCTAATCAGGTCGCTACTGCAGCCAGAGGGAAAAGCCTGGCAGGCCAAGGCTGATGTCTCTTTCTGGAGCTTTTATCTGTCCCCCCATACCCTGGATTTATGGATCTTTCTCTTAGAGAGTTGGGAATCTTTCTCCTCCTCAATAATGAGAGAGGATCGCTGATCGGCTGCCTCCTTCACAAACCCCTACTGGGGATGGAGCTTGCAACCCGGGCAGGTGCCCTGACCGAGAATCGAACCGTGACCTCCTGGTTCATAGGTCGATGCTCAACCCCTGAGCCACGCCGGCCGAGCTGAGCTCTCTTTAGCGTCTCCGCAGTGACCTGTGGATTCTGGCTTCCTGGGCATCTGCCAGAGAGAAGGCACTTGGCTTTTCCAAACAGCTTGGAAGCCGAGGTCCCTGGCCTTTTCACCGAGCCAGCCTCCTTCCCTCAGGGTGGTCAGCAAATGCACTTGGACGTGGACTGTGTAAACAGTGAAACACTAAAGGAGAGGCTGTGACTCCACAGCAGATGGAAAGCTGTAGCTGGCAGCTGGCAGTTTGGAAGCAGAATCTTGCATGTTCTGTGCCAGCCTACTCCATGTCGTGTCCCCATCTGTCTGCCACCCTGTTAACATGGGCCCGGGCATCTCTGAGTGGCAGCAGCCTGCTTCTTGCTACTGCTCAGGCTCCATTGGCGCTCTGCTCTCCACCGAGCACGCCTCTCTGTGGGAGGAGCCAGGGCGGCTCTGCCTGCACCCAGGCCCCCTTCGGACCTCGAATCCCAGATGTTTGCACGCGACCTCAGCATCTGGCCTCGGCTGAGGGCTTGGTTAGCACCTTTAATTTTCCCTCTGGGGAAACTTGTGCCAAGTTGAATGCGAGTCACTCAGACTGCAGCAGCCTCCGGACTTGGCGTAACGATCCCAGGTCCTCGAGGTGATCTACCTAGCACCTTCCTGACCACCCCTCCCGTTGTCACGGAGAGCGGAACCTGCCCGGAGGCTGTTACGTCACGATGGGCATCTCTCTGCAAGGTGGTTCTGACATAGCCTCACGCGTCTACGTCTGCTTCTGGGATGTGATGTCACGCTGATGGCCCTGGGCCCTCCTGGTCTGCCCTGTGTCACGGACCCCTTCCTCGCCAGGGACCTCCACTTCCACCCCCTTTCAGCCTGGAGCAGCAGGCCACTGCTTGGCTCTCCCCAAGGCTGGGGATCTCTCTGAGGTCTAGACTTTGCTGCCTCTCTCCCTCCCTTCTCGCTGCAGATTCTCTTGCTGCCCTATCTGATCCCCATGTTGGCCTCCTGTGACTCCATTTACTCTTTTCCAGATGAACCCCGTTGTTAGCCATGTAATGCATCCTTCTATATCTCCCCCACCTGACCCTCATCATGTGATATTTCCAGCCCTGAGCTGTTGAGCCGATATCTGTGGACTCACGCTGAATGGCGCCCTGAAAAGCTGGCCTTCAGCCCCAGCGGGACCCTCACTGCTGCCGGGCAGACCTTGCAGTGGGCAGCTGCCCAGGCCTTGGGCACCCCTTTGAGCCCACAGCCCCGTCCTTCACCTCTCAGTGAACTGTCTCCCAGGCTTTGCTGAGCCCGTAGCTGCCCAGCGCCGGCACCTGCAGCGCCCCCCCTTCCGCACCTCATGCAACTCTGCGTCCTCACCTTCCCTTCAGCCAAGAGTCCGGATAGGTCCGTTCGTTAAAGAGTTGTCGGTTTTCCACTCTGTGATTGGAACAGAAACACCAGTGTGTCCACCAGACCACAGCTGCCGCTCTCATAAAACTGCTAAATATAGCATCACAGCATGGTGAGAACAGCAGCAATGATGAGAGCATCGATTTTCCTCCGTCCCCGTGTGAAGGGCTTTTCGGGTGTATCACACCTCTAGTCTCGACCCCCCAATCCTCTGAGCTAGGGACTTACAAGATTCTCGCGTCACAGAAGAAAACTCATGTCATAGAGGACCGAGAGCTTACGTCCGAGGGAGAGTTGGGATTTGAACCAGGATGTGCCCGTAGATTCTTCCGTTCTTGCCTTCTTCCTTCCCGTTCTCCCTCCTCAGAGGGGCTCCCCCTGGGAGGGTCCCCGGGGATCTGGCAGCCCCTCCCCTCACACCCTCCGTGCCCACGTGGCTTCCCAGGCCCCCGTGCCTTTCTGCCGAACAAGCGCTGGCTCCGACCCGCCCCCACTTTAGCTACTGAACATGTGGGGGATCACGTCGTGCTATTAACCGTGGGCGAACCCATCCCCTGGGAGCTGACCCAGTTGGAGGGTTAGAAAAAAGACAGCGCTGTTACACAGAGATAAATACTACAGACAGAGGGATCCGGGAGGGGCGGCAGATGTTGTGTCTGAAGAGAGACTAACGATAACTCCATGGAAGCCATACAGGATCCTTGCAGGGGCCCTGCTCCGTGGGAGGCCCCTACGGAGGTACGTACAGGCCAGGGACAGTGGACACAGGTGGAGGCAGGGAAATGAGAACAGCGCCTGGTAGACTCCGATGACCCTTGACCCTCCTCATCTGCCCCGTGTCATGGGCCCTTCCTCCCCCATGGCCTTCCTCGGTCCCTGGAGGGCTGGTCTGAGTGGGGCTGGTGACGGGGGGCAGACTCGGAGCGTGCACAAGCCTGAGATGTGGGAGGCCGCATCGAGCCTGGGAGGAAGGAGTAGCGGGAAAGGGGGGTGAGAGTCAGGTCCTTCCAAAGGGCCCACTGAGTGAGTGTGGACATCGAGAGGAGTGCCAGGTCCTTCGCCCAGCGGGGGGTTGGGGGGCAGTTACCAAATATACCAGCTAGTAATGCGGATACTGGTTAATAATGCAGGTTGACCATTTACCGGCTAACAATGCGGATTTTGTAATCAAAGAAAACATGATAATTTCAAGAAAAATATCAACACTGCTTTATTCAAAGCAATGTCCATCACCAGCTACCCATTTCCCCTACCTTTCAGGTAATTTGTGGGTACCATCCCAACAGAACTTTTCTTTGTTTTGAGGTAGACCGTTCAGAGACCCCATTTCCCACTTCTTCGTACGTTTTGAACTGCTGCTCAGAAAGTGCGTGCGCCATCCCTCGGGACAAGTGGCCACCCGAGGGAGGGAGGTCTGGTGAATGCGGCGGGGTGGGTTCATACTTCCCAGGCAGGATCTTTTCACGTGTCTTTACCCGGCGTTGAAGTGTGTGCTGGTGCGTCGTCATGAAGCACAATCACTTTGCCGTGTCTTCTGGCCCATCCTGGTGGTTTTACGGTCAAAACGCACGATTTGGCCGCCACCGTGTTGTTCAGACCCCGGGCCCAGGCGTGCTTTTGCAGTAAGAGCCCCGGCAGTGGGTCGCTCGGTCTGCTGGACGAGAATGCTGCCCGTGTGACCCCTGGGGCAGTTCAACACACGGGAGAGACCCAGCAAGCCCAGAGCCGGCTTAGATGGCGTTCCACGGAGCACACGGGGTGCTGGGCCCCCTGGGGATTAAAATTCCTGCCCGTGCACAGACAAGAGGTGTTTACGTAGAAGCAGGGGAATGGTTCCAAGAGGTCCTTTCCTAGTGGGGATTTGGCCAACTGCGTCTCTGGCTGGACTTGTCCCCGGAGGATTCATGAGAGCGAGAATGGAGGGGACAGGTGCCCAGATGGCATCTGGTGGGGAGTCGGATCGCTCCAGCCATATTCTGGGGTGCCTGCCCAGTCCCGGCCGTCTGGAACACCCCTCCCTCCACTCGAGGCAGGAGGGGTCCCGGAGAACGGGCAGCCATCTGGTCACCGGGCAGAGCCCTCAGCCACCTAACATGGGGACAGGGACCATATGGGCTTTCGGTGATTTCACCTGGCTTGCTGCTGACTTTGATTTTAAAGTCCTCTGGAGCGGAAACAGGACGAAGGAGAAAGGTTCCTGCCGGGAGCGAGAGGCTAGGGCCCCCCCTCTCCCCACCCCTCCCCGGGGGGTAGAACGGTCACGATGGGCAGGACAGCGACCCAGGAGACCACGGAGAGTGGCAGAGCCGGGAAAGCCAGCTTCCGCCCGGGGTCAGCTGCTCACCGCTCTGAGAGGCTAAGACGACCTCTGCTTTCTTTCTTTGTCCTTTGCCTTTAAAGATAATTATAATGACATAGATTTCATAACCCCTCGATTCAACACAAAAACCTTTATCAAGCATAGGTTACGTGCCAGCGAGTGGGCCGGGCGTTGGAGAGACAATAAAACAAATGAGAGGCCCCTGCATGTAAGGAGCCCTCGGTCTAAAAGGTGCCGTTCTCCAGTGCGATTCCCCCCTCTCAGCCCTCAGGGAGCCCTGGGCCCATTCCTGCGGGCAGGGTCCCAAAGGGAAGGCGCCAGAATCCGCAGCAGAGACCCCGGAACCCGTGTGAGACTAAGTTCTGGCTCTTCTTCAGGCTCCACAAGGTTCTGTCGTCTCCAGCCTTTCTCGATGAGGACATTGACCCCCACTGCAGTGCAGGGGTGGGGGCTGGGGCTGGGGGAACGGCAGCCAGCAGAGCAGTTCCGAGCACGGAGGCCAGTCGCACAACCAACCCTGCAAGGTCGCGGGCGCGTTCACAGAGACAATGCGTGCGTCTCTCCTGACATCTGGGGAGAAACCGGAAGGAAAGGCCGGAGAGCGGAGGATGGAGGGGCTGCAGGTGAGAAGCTCACAGCTGGAGTGAGGAAGAGTGGCCTCGATAGGCTGTCTGTTCAGTCGGTCGGTCCATCCCTAAGCGGCTGCATCAGTTTCCTAGGGCTGCCCTAAAATCGCCCCAAATTTGCTGGCTTAACACGATGAGACTTTGTTCTCTGACAGTTCTGCGGGCCAGAAGGCCAAATAAGGTTTTGGCAGGGCCTGGGCGCACCAAAGGCTCTCGGGCAAACCCTCCCTTGTCTGCCAGCCCTGGGGGCTCCCCAGGCCTGTGGCTGCGCAAACCCCACCTCTGCCTCTGTGGCCACATGGCCTCCCGCTCTGCATCCTGCGTGTCCTTTTCTGTCTCCCATAAGGACACGTGGCGTTGGATTTAGGGCCCAGCCTAATCCAGGGTGATCTCATCTCCATTCCAACCTAATTACATCTGCAGGGACTCTTTCCAAATAAGGTCGCGCTCACGGGCCCAGGTGGCCATCTCTCTCTCTGTGGCATAGGCCTCCTCTTGTCACCCCGCTCGCTCGTCACTGCTTGCTTCTGGGCCCTGGCGCCTCGGAATTCTGTGGCCAGAGAAAGAAGCTGCAAGGAGTTCATCCATCCATCTGCCCGGCCTGCCCGCATAACAGAACAGTGCCACCGGGGAGGGGGTGGTGCCAGGGGCCGGAGCACAGCGATAAAGCAAAGAGCGGACGGGAGCAGCTAGTAACTGGGCCTGCCGGGCCGCGGCCAGTGCTCAGGGCCGGGAATGGGCTCCTGCCCAGGAGGCGAGGGCCAGCCAGGGCTCTGGGGAGCTGGCAGGGACACCCAGCGGCACGGGGTTGCCCACAAAGGCCTCCTGTGAGAATTGACCTGCGCTGAGTCTGTGGGGACCCACAGAATCACGCAACTGGGGAAGATTTTCCAAGACAGAGTGGGAACGGGAGGCTGTTTCCGTGCCTGGGACCCTCGCTGCACAAACCCTTTTCCTTGTAAGACACGTCGCCGGGGGTACGAGTGGTCTCGCTCCCAGTATACTGAGAGGGATCCAGGGCTGCTACAGGAAGCAGGTCGTGCCGTGGGGAAGGGCAGAGCTGCGTTCTGAACCAGCTCCCAGTGTGCCCAGAGATGGCCCGCGGCCATCACGCTCTGCTGCGTCCCAGCCAGCGCCAGGAACAGGTCTGTCCGCGGGGCCTCGGAGCCCTGGACCCGGCCCAGCCCGTCTGACGTGCATGCTGGCCCGGATTCACCACCCCGCCAGGCACCAGCTGAAGAAGCAGGAAGTGCGAAGGACTGGCCTGTGGGCGCTGGCCCCGTGGGACGGGGGGAGGCGGAGGGGAGTGAGAGTCAATGAGCCTTGTCTTCTCCCACCAGACGTGCCCCGTGGATTTGGGCAGCAGCCCATAGTCCTGGCCGCTCCTCTCCTTAAAAAAAAAAAAAAAAAAAAAAAAAATTATATTGATTTCAGAGAGGAAGGGAGAGGGAGAGAGAGAGACATCAACAATGAGAGAGAATTACTGATCGGCTGCCTCCTGCATGCCCCCCACTGGGGATCAAGTCTGCAACCTGGGCCTGTGCGCTGACCTGGAATCAAACCATGACCTTCCGGTTCATAGGTCTATGCTCAACCACTGAGCCACACCGGCCGGGCCTGGCCACTTCTCTTAATCCCAGCTCGTTCTGACCTGTTGTGGGCATCGAATTCAGGGCATTCAACATGCTCTCAGCAGCTGCAGGCTGACCCTCCCTACGTCGCATCGTGGGGAGGGAAGCACGAGCATTCTGTGTCCCTTTTGGCCTCGGGGGGGGGGGGGGGGGTCCATCCGGGGTTCAGTCAGCGGTGCTGGGGAAGCCTCGGTGGCACTCAGTTCTCGGGGCCCAGTTCGACTACTAAGCATTCCAGCTCGATCGCGTTGTTTAACTACGGCTCGCGCCCATCAGGTAGAAGTTAAATTTATTCATTTATTTAATCTTTCTTAAAGGCAGCTCTAAAGACTAATCGATTTCTTTATTAGTAGCAGGGAGAGGGACGCTCACTCCCTTGACAAGCAAATTATTACCTGATGCCATGTTTGAAAGCTGCTAAACAAGGGGCCTGCTTTTGAAAGACTCAAAGAAGTATTTCAACATAAAAATCAATGAAGATACATAAAAAAAAAAATTGAACTGGGTGAGCAAATGAAAAACAACTCCCCCCCTTTTTTTTCTCTTAATGAAGCTCATTTTACATTTAAAAATAAATAAATAAATAAACGGGAAGGGAAGCATTGCAACCCCTTGCCTGATACCCAGTGTGTAAAACAACCCACTTTGAAGTTCTGGAATATATTGATAATAAATGGGAGGCTGGCCCGGCCTGCATGGCGGTGTGGTCACACATCGATCCATGAACCAGGAGGTCACAGTCCGATTCCCGGTCAGGGCACCTGCCCAGGTTGCAGGCTCCATCCCCAGGGTGGGGTGTGCAGGGGGCAGCTGATTAGTGATTCTCTCTCATCAGTGATCGATCTCTCTCTCTCTCCCTCACTAAAATCAATAGAAAGTTACATATTTTTTAAAATGTGAGGATATCAGCGGCTGAAGGCAAATATCATTTAGCAAAAGTAACTTATGACGCTTGGCTTTGCGTCTGTCTTTCTTCCTCGGACTGTTGGGATAGCATTTATGGGGGCTCCTTGCTTCTGCTCCCCAACCTCTCTTCCTCCCCCCCCCACCCCACCCAGCCACAGCCAGGTGCACATGCAGCTGGGGTGACCTGTGTGGAGAACAGGGAGGTGGTGCCACTCCCTGGTGCTCAGACCCATGGCTTCCCGTCCCCTGTGGAGCAGGTGCACTCTCTCCCTCACGGTCCTCAGGTCCGTGTGAGGCCCTCGGCTCTTACCTTCCCTTTTCTTCCTCCCGTCACCTCCCACCAGGCCCCCTGCCCTCCAGGCTCCTCCTGCCCCCCCCCCCCCGCCCCCACTCCCCAGCATGCTTTTCCTTGGGGGCTTGGCGCATGCGGTTTCCTCTGCACTGAGCGTACTGCCTCCCGTGGCCTCACAGCTCTGTCCCCCGGCTCAGCCAGGCCGGGCCTCCGGGAGTGTCTGTCCTGAGGTCTTTTTGCAGGCTGAGGGCCGCTCTCACGGCCCATTCCCACCTCCTCACCTCTTTCGGTGTCTGAACGCACCACAGTCTGCGGCTCTGAGGGTTAGAACTCCAGCACCTCTGAGGGGACACCATCCGCTCATGACAGGCAGTGGTTCGGGGTGAAGGCAGCTCTCTGCAGACACGCTGGGGGTCCCGGACGATGGGTGGAGCACCTGCCTGCTGGCCTGCCTGCTGGGGAGGCACCTTGGGCGCGGCTGGCGCTGCGCAGAGTGGAGTGGGTGAGGTGACTGCGGGGTGGGACGCGCTGGGCCGGGCCTGGGCTCCCGTGCACTTGTCTGGTTTGTGTCCGCGGCTCAGGGCTCACAGGCGACAGAGCGACAACGCGGTGAGCACACCGGGCATGTGCACTGCATGCCAAGCGAACGCCGGCTCTCGGGGGACGAAATCATTCCGTATTCTGGACTCCGGCCTCCCGGCGGAGCGTCCCGATCCATCTGAATTACACATTAACCGGCATCGGAGGGACGGCAGGGCCCGCTCAAATGAAAAGCTCTCTAATTTATTAAAGGCTTATTTATGCTGCCGGTATCAGGCGATCGTTCAATTCCTGGAGTGGCTCCGGCCCCTCGGCTGCCCCCCGACCCGCTGCTGCTGGAATATTTTATCTTTCCAGCTCCGGCAGGGCTCCGGGCGGCTGTGCGTGGGGCAGCGGCGGGCCTCTCACCTCTGCGGGCTGGCTCTGTCTCCTCGGCCAGCAGTGGGCTGGCTGCTCGTGGCCCTCCCGTGGCGCCATCCTGGGGCCCGTGGGCCCGAGCTCCTGAAAGCCAACTCCCCCCATTTCCGGCACGTGACCCTGCGAGATGGGGGAGGCATGGCTGCTGGAGGCTGTTGTGTCTGAATTGACTTCTGCCAGGCTCGCTGGCACCAGCTTTTGCGGGGATTGAGCCTCGGGCGGGCCGAGGCTGGGGGGGGGGGATGGGCTAGCCTTGCCTTGGGCAGGGCCAGAAGCGGTACAGGAAGGGAGGGAGGCTGCCCTGTGACCTGAGGTTCTCACTGACCTCCAATTTATTCAGCTTCGCGGATGCTAATAGCCTAACCCATGCCAAACGCTCTTCCTGCGTCAACTCACGTAACGCTGCTAGCACCTCTGTGGCTGCAGCCGTCTTACCGCTTCCGTGCACGGATGATGAAACTGAGAGAGAAGGGCGTTCTTTGTCCCAGGCCACCCCGCTAGGATCTGGGGGACTGGGACGGGACCCCCAGATCCACCTGATGTCAGATCCTTGTGCGGAACTGCTGGGCAGGACACTCAGGCTCTCCCCTCTGCCCAGCCCGGCCTGTTCCTGACCCGTCAGAGCCTGTGGCCGGGCTGAGGTCCCTGCCATCTGCTCTCACCTTCCCCTGCCAGGGAGAGGGAGGGCCGGAGAGCAGGGAGGTCTTACCCAGGGAGCAGGCTCTGTCACTGTGGGGTCTGAACATCATCCCTGGCCCTTCCTTTTGGGGTCTGAACATCGTCCGTGGCCCTTCCTTTCCCGGAGCAGACGATTCACTGCGTCCTGTGTGAGCCCTACGCTGGCAGCAGGCTTCTCCCTGGGCCTCACGAGAGGCAGAGGAAGAACAAGATGGAAGAGGCCGGCTCTTCTATTCCAGAAAGAAGTTTGCAGTGTGGAGGGGGCGTGAGAAAGGCGGCAGAGCCCAGAGCTGTCCTGTTGCTGAGGTGGGCACAGCCTGGCTGGCGGGCGTTGGGCGTCAGGCTGAGTCAGCACTTCGGCCTGTGGCACCAGGAGCTCCCTGCGTTTTCTTACCTTCCGTCCGGGGCTGGCAGGGAGCTGGGATAACTGCCCTGGGTGAGGACGCTTTAAAAATAATAAATATATTTATATTGATTTCAGAGAGGAAGGGAAGGGGAGAGCGAGACGGAAGCATCAACGAGGAGAGAGAATCATTGATCGGCTGCCCCCAGCAGGGGATCCAGCCCACAGCCCAGGCGTGTGCCCGGGCTGGGATTCTAACCGTGACCTCCTGGTTCATAGGCCCACACTCAACCACAGAGCCACGCCGGCCGGACACGGACACTTTTCTCTCTGCTCCCGATACCGCGGGAAGGTGGTCACCACTTGAGCGAAGGTGCTCATCGGAAGGGACCGTGCCCTCCCCTGAGCCTGCCAGCCAGGGAGAGGACGGGGTGCTCTGTGCCCTCTGTTGGGGCATCGAGACGAGAAGACACCAGGGGAGGCAGAGGGGCCTGCCAGGCACCCTCTTAGCCAGAGGGTTCCTCACCCCGGAAGCAGGCTGGGTTTTGCGAGAGACCAGGGCACTGCACATTCTCGTGAGAACGCCGTCTCTATCGTATTTGAAATCGGTGTGAGGTTATTTTAATTCTTGGAATAAGTCTCTTCCCATCTCCAAATTATGATCTCAGTGTCGAGTGGAGGCAGCATACTTGTTCCTAAGTGAGCCAACGCCCCGGGGGCGGATGATAAACTATAGGTAGCGCTGTATTTATTCTCCCAAATATGGACCGGGAACTGGGAGAAAAAAAAAAAAAAAAAAGGCAATTTTTATCATCACCCTTCATCTCCAACTCTCCAGCTCTCTGCCCTAAAAATTTACTTATTATTAATATTTAGGAGCTATCACTCTGTAGGAATCATCGCCTATAAAAAGCCATCCATTCTGCTCCACTCCCATTTCACACACATCTCTCTCCAGCTCCCTGCCATCTGATCGAGGTTCCGCATTAAAAATACATGGCGATGGGGAGAGCTGCTCGCACACGCCTCCCCCACCTTGTCTTAGCTGGTTCGCTCTGCGGATTCGCTCGAGGAAATACTCACCCACAGAACCCAGGGGCCTGCCACTCTCTCTCTCTATCCCCTGCCCCCCCTCCCTCCCCCTCTGCCTGCTCTCTCCCCAGTTCGACCACCAGCCGTGCCTTAGCCCCCATCCAGCACCTTCCTGCCACTTCTCTTGGCCAACTGCACGCTTCTTGCAGTTCGGCCGGTTCATTTCAGCGGCTCTGGGGGAGATAAGACGTGAGGCCCCTTTAAATCCTGCCCTCTCTCTTCCTTATCAAGGCAGCCTGAACTCCAAGTCTGCTCCAGCTGCCAGGAGGGGAAAATGTTGACTTTGACTTTAACAAACGTTGTGGCTGCCCCGTTTCATGCCCCCTCCCCCCTCCTACCCCCCATCCTGGGTGCATGGCTGCGTGGATTCCAGGAGGGCTGAGTGGGAAAGCCCGCCGTCACGCTGCCTGGCGAGTTGAGCCATCTCAGGCGTTTCCGTGGGTCTTGGTTTGGTCACAGGTGGGGAGGGCGGGATGCTGACCTGCTTCTGTCTGTGTCAGAGGGTAATGGAGAGAAGGCAGCAAATGAGCCGTGAGTGCGATAGCGCCTGGCATCTCGCCTGGCATCTCAGAGGCTGCGCAGCCCAGGGGCCGCCGTGAGGTTAACAGCTGGGATGCCGATGGTGGTGGAGTGTCTAAGGGTCATTGGTTTAGTGCATCTCCCACTTCCAGGAAATATGATGGCGGTTCCCATAAAACTGCGTGATCAGAATGCGGGCCTGAGCCCGGTCCAGAAACAGGGACGTGCTTCCCCTCCCGGACTCTGCTGACTCACCAGCGGCCCGGGCTGGATGCGGTCACCAGGCCGCCCCGGGTCCCTACCCGCCTGCTCCTCCCGCTCTAACGCCCTGAGCTGCCAGATCCCCTCTAATCCCTTCCCTGCAGAGAGAGGGCGGGCTGGGGCGGTCTGCTGGCCAGAAGCTCTGAACTTGTCTGGGGATGTCTGAGCCCCGAGGCTCCTCCGTGGGCCTGGGATTTGCATTCATCACCAGAACCAAGCTCCCAGGAGGCACCACAGCCTGGACATTCCCCGCCCCCCCTTCCCTCCCCGCCAGCCTCTGCCACCTCAGGGCAGGCTCTGAGCCAGACACCTGTGCACCGAGACCCTCGCTCTTTTTGTCCCCACCTGCGCGGGGTTGGGCGAGGAAGGACATTTCCCTGCATCTCCGCTTCCCCAGCTGCAAAGCGGGGATGGAAATAGAAGCCACCTGAGGATTGCATGCACGCAGACAGCGTGGCACCCAGCACTCCGTGGCACCGGTGGGCAGTTCTGTGTCCTGCTGACCCAGGAGGACGTGCAGCCCAGGGGTGATCCGGCTGGATGCCCGGGGCTGCCACCATCATGCCAGCCACCAGGTCCTTTGCAGAAACTGCAGAATGAAGGGAGACGTGCCACCCTGTCTGCAGTCCCACCCACCCACCACCCACTCGCTCATCCATTCTAAACCGCATCACACGCCTGCCGCTCGCTGCTCCTTTCGCAGGGCACGGACGTGAACTTGAACACGTCCCTGCTCTGCACGGACCTAACAGCCATGACAGCTGCAGGGCAAGGTGTGCTGTGCTGGGGGTAGAGCTGGATGCCAAGGAAGGGGAGGGGTCCCTTCCAGCTGGGGGAAGGGGTGGGTGAGCAGGGCTCTCAGATCAGAATTCACAGAGAAAAAGGCTGTGAGCCGGGACGGTAGGATTCAAAGAGCGCATGCGTGGCTTGATTAAGTTCTCCACAAATGGTGACTATTACTGTTATTTAATACTTTGCTCGCTACAGGCATTTGGATTGACTGACTGTGTAGCTGGCAGTGCAGACAAAGGAGACACGTTTTATTATTCTTTTTGCCCAGAAGGGCCTGGGGCTTTTACTGGCCTTGGTGCTCCATCAGTCAGGGGGCGGGGCCCGTGATACCACCACCCCATCCGTCCTCAGCCCCATTTCCCCTCTGACACACAGCAGGGCACATTCCATCTACCTTGGCACAGAAGGGGGCAGACCTTCCTTCCGTTGACTTCCCGCGGAGCCAAATCAAACAATCAGCGCCTTTTTGCAGAGCCGGATCTCAGGGAGGAGAGCGCGGGCACATTGCCAAGGGACCTGAAATCCTAGCTGCCAGCAGTTTCGTTCATCACAGCGTCTCTCCCCTTCAAGGCATTCGTACGCGTCCGCACTTAATAAGCCCGTTAATAACATCTCGCGTTTGTGTAGGCCCTGCTGGGTGCCGGGCCCTACGCTAGGTATTTTCCAGACATTTCAAAATGTAAGTCTCCTAGGAAGAGCAGATGTGACGGGATGGAAGTGTAGATTGCTTATTTGGGGAATAACAAGAAAAGTATTTTTTTTTTCTCAATCAACAGTGGGAGCTGTGGTCGTGGATAATGGCGGGCTTTGAGTGTAAGTCTCAATGGTACGCGTTTGTGAATCAGGGCACACTTAAGTAAAATGAGAGCCTGAGCCTGATGGAAATCCAGCAACAGATCCAAGGAGAGTGTCAGAGATGCTCGCTCGCTCTCTGTATTGCTTTTTAGTTTTTTCTTAAAATGCTGATGGCAGACAGTTTGCTGTAGGAAAAGTTCCGGCCTTGACACAAGATGTCTTTTTTTTTTAAAAAATCCTAACCTGAAGATCTAGTTTCCATTGATTTTTAGAGAGAGTGAAAGGGAGGGAGGAGGAGAAGGGGAGAGAGAGAGAGAGAGAGAGAGAGAGAGAGAGAGAGAGAGAGAGAGAGAGAAACATTGATGTGAGAGAGACATATTGACACATCAACTAGTTGCCTCTAGGGCCAAAGAATCAATAAAATATATCTTTAAAAAAAAAAAATAAATGCTCCTGTTAGGCGTTGGCAATGCAGCGTGGTGACTTGGGGACCAGGAGGTCCTGCCCCTGTGGGTTCGTTTTCCCTGCCTGGGCTGTGGCACACCTCCTTGTGAATTCATGCCCACAGCTGGGAAGGCAGTGATCAAAGACCTTGATGCTACATTGGCACTCCCTTTACTTCTCTTAACTGCATTACTTTTTTTTATTTTTTATTTTTTATTCTGGAGGCAAATCTACATTAATAAAGAACAAAATGCAAATTGACCATACCTTTGTGATACCTGCCAGCCAATCGGGAGTGAGTATGCAAATCAACCCAATAAATATGGTGGGTTAATTTGCATATGCAGGCCCAGCCCGGGGAGGGGGTGAAGACACAGGCATTCTGCCCCTGTCCCTGGCCACTAGGGGCCTCTGGGCAGTGTGGGGAGGCAGAAAGCTGGCTCTGGGCTTGAGTGAAAAGGTGGTTCTGGCTGGAGAGAAAGCCGTGCCAGCAGCCAGAGGAAGGAAGGCCCATTCTTGCATGAATCTTTGTGCATTGGGCCTCTAGTGGTTGATATAATGAGACTCTCCTTCAGTGAAGACACTATGACATGTTAGTAAACCTATTCAAGGTTTCCCCATAGACATGTTTCCAGATTGTGGAGTCTAAAGCCCATCACAGTTGCATCTGGGAGCATGAGACAGTGCCATGTGGTGTCTGGTAAACCCTGCTTGCTGCCCCGCGCTTTCCTCCTCCAACGGTTCCCGACACACTTGGTCATTGATTCCAAACCACCTTTGATTGGCAGGAACTTCTCACACTTCAGGTTTCCCTTCCCCAATGTTTTTTTTTTTTTTTTTTTTATTCCAATTGGTTAATGATCTCGAACTGCTGTGCCTTGAAGGAGCCTGCTGCTTCCAGGCACCTCGGGAGGAGCCCCTGGTTTGCATATCAGGCCAAGGTTCTGCGTGTGCTTGGGAAGTCAGCAATTCCAGATAATATCGACGACGGCTGCCTCTTGGCCCTGGCGGATGCTGCACACCCAGCCTGCTGCACACCCAGCCCTTCCATGTAGCACTCTGCTTAGGTCAATGTCAAGATCATCTAATTAATGCTGGTGTTTGCTAACCCCCATCAACACACACGTAACCTGAAATGAACACTTAAAGTAGGACAGATTTTAAATTCCATCACGAAGCACCACGGGGTTTTTCCTAGAATGCTAACACACAATATTGTTAAGCAATTAAAAAAGCAGGAAAGCAAACTCACTTAAAATAGCCGTAACCTCCCGGGTTCAAACTTATGCCCGTTGCCCTGGGAACGTAAACTCATGAGAACGAAGGCGAAGACACTACTGCACTAGAGGATGTAAAATAGGCGAGACAAACTGTAGACGCAGCCCGAGCCTCACTTCCGTATTCCTTGTGTGGTACCCAAGCAAGAGACAAGGCTTGCTCTTCTCTCCCCAGCCCCACCGTCCACTGCACCTCTGCATCTTTAATCAGGCACAGGCACAGAGGGCAGTCTATTTTCCCACCCCTGGCCGGGCCTCAGACGCCCCCTGATCCCTCTGTGGCCCTCATTTCATTCCCTCGCTGCGCTTCAGGGCGGCGGCAGATTATGGTTGACTTAACCCGAGGCATCCAAAGCCCCAAAGAAATAGAGCCTGGTTCCTGACTGCACACAGCAGTGTTCCCAGCGCGGCTGGGGCGGGGGCCTGGATTAGAACCCGGGACCCTCGTGGCTTCCATCTATTGCTCTTGCCTTCCGTGACAAATCTTCTCTCCTGCGACGCCGGCTTGACTTTTACAGGATCTTGATTTCCATTTTAATAATCCCAAGCCTTCCCTCGACACTGCAAGAGAATTACATTTAAATACACAGCTCACATTCTCTCTTGACATTTTCTTTAGAAAGCAGGAAAGGGGAAAAGGAGAAAGGGGGTAGGTAGTCATTCTTCCCATCACAGAGCGAAATTCTCCTCTTTGATCAGAACTCTTTGTTCAGATCCTGCGGGGGGAGGGGGAGGCCGCGGGCTGCTTCTCGGGCCTCCGGGCTCTCCGGTTACCCCTGGAGACACCAGGCAGACTCTGCCTCCAGAGGTCCAGGCTCGGTGGGAACCCACCGGTGTCAGCATTAAGCGATAAGGCCCAGAGATAGTCTTGTCAGTCTCATTGATCTTGAGTCGTTGCTTCTGCTGTCAGTGCTGTCTATCTCCTTACCCATAATCCTCATCACTTTGATAGCCCGTCAGGACTATGGGACTTGGCCCAGCCTCGCCTTCATCCAATAACATTATGAAATTGATACTGACACTTCCATTGGCACTAATTTCTCTAAGAGATTGGAGCCAGAGGACAAGTGGTTTCGCTTCACAGCAGTTAAGCTTTCCAAGTGGATGGGGATGGCCTGAGATTGATTGACCCGTACCCCGAGGAAGGGAAGGGGGCAGGAGATGCGAACAGAGGGAGGAGAAGGGATGGAAAATCAATGGCTCCGTCGTCATCATCAAGCGATATTTATCGACAGCCCAAGGAGGACAGTGTCCTCTCTGGACATCCTGAAGGTTACACCAAGCCCTATCCAAGACTGCTTCCTAGGGAGTTGGAAGAGGGGCATGTTGGCTAGAGCGGTTCACCTCCTCACTTGTAATACTTCCCCCTAGTGTCTGGAGTCTGAAACAGCAACTGATTCTACCCAGTGTCTTGCCCCCACCCGACACCCCCACACAGAGAAGGCCAGAGCTACTTTTCACTAGGGCGACTGTCCTTGATCATCCAAACCAAAGGATGCACCGTGAATAATCACACTGGATGGCAGGAATAGGTAAAGGCTGTGTGGTCGCCCTCCTCTTAACACGGAACTAAATATACCTGCATTCTCTCTCCGGCAGGTTTTAATTCACGCCCCAGCCCTCCTTTAGGTTCATGGCTGCACGCGGAAAGGGGCTTTTGATGAGGGGGGTCAAAACCTCTTACTTTGAAAGGGAGAGGGTTGGTTTTTTATTTTTATTTTTATGAATTGATAGGTTTAATAATATGACCGGATCTGAAGGTCAGTCTAAGAATAACACCTCAGAAGCGACGGCAGGAAGAATGCGTGTTTTCCGATGGGCTGATTAGACCGTTGGGATTTTTTTTTTTTTTCTTCTTTGTGCCAGTTGGGCCCGGGAGCCTGTCTGTAGAAAAGCAAAGGGCTGCCTCCCCTGTGCTAGAATTTTCCCCGCCCACATCCGCCTCACCACACTTTTTTGGGGGGGTATTTGGTCTGGGTGTTCAATATCCTTGATACATTACACTTAAGTCTGTTCTATAGGTAACCCAGGGACATAGTTGTCTGGTGAGATGGGGAAGGGGTGAAAATATAAAGGAACACAGACCAGCCCTGAACGGTGTGGCTCAGTGGATAGAGCGTCGGCCTGCAGACTGAAGGGTCCCGGGTTCGATTCCGGTCAGGGGCCTGTACCTTGGTTGCGGGCACATCCCCAGTAGGAGGTGTGCAGGAGGCAGCTGATAGATGTTTCTCTCTCATTGATATTTCTAACTCTCTCTCTCTCTCTCCCTCTCCCTTTCTCCCTGTAAAAAAATCAATAAAATATATATATATATTTTTAAAAAGAAACACACACAGACCAGTAAGCCTCCTTGCGATCTGTTTAACGAGCAATTACTAACCGGTTCTACTCTATGTGTGAGCTTGTATCCATTCCGGCCGAGGAGCACATCTGTGTGAGCACTCCTGGGATCGGGGCACGTTTATGAGGGTCTGGTGCGGGGCACCCCCACCACCTCACTGCTTTGCTCTGAGTGCTGATGAGAGCGTGGCACCCCGGGGGCCGGAGCAGGTGAGCACACAGGAGCAGGAGCCGAGCGAGGGAGAGGGCGCCAGGCGGATACAGCCTCACGCCATTGATTTTGCTGTTGTATTCGGGCCTGGCTCGCTGCAAGTCGTTCGACCTCTGCCCCCTCCTCGGATCCTGCAGCAGCGCCGCTCCGATGAAACGCGTCCATCACTTTTACAGCCTGTCCGCGGCCGGGCCCGGCCGCCCGGAGAGTAATAGGCGCTGTCACGGCCCTGCCCACGGCCGCCCACGTGCTCGGGGAGGAGAGGCAGCAAGCAGCCCGGGTTCAAGGTGTCCCGGGCGGAGGCCGCCAGGGAAGCAGAGAGGATCTTGGGGCGGCAGGGAAGGCGAGCCCTGGGGGACGGAGCAGAGTGAGGGGCCTAGAGGCGTTTGCCAGGCTGGGGGCCCTCTCTGTGCCGCCTTCCTCTCCCTCCTTCCCTGGCTCAGGCTCCCGTGCGCCTCCCTTCCCCTGACTGTGCCAGAGGTCACTGTCAGAGCTCCCAGCCTCAGTTTCCTCACCCGTGGGAGGGCAAGTGTAGGCCCTGCCCTGATGCCCTGAGTGCCTAAGCGGGTTACTATGGTGATCGGGTTGATGGATGGGAAAGCACCTGGTGAGCAGTGAAGGGCCATGCAGACGCCTCACCAATGTGGACGTCCGCTCTGCTGATGTGGTGGGTTTTGGTGCATTGGGTCACCAGATTCCTTCATTCTGAAGGCTCTGTGGTCGGGATCTCTCCCGGCTCTCCCTCCTTAAGGCTCCCGGGAGGCCCCTCACCTCCCCCGCTGTCGCGATGACGAATTGAGATCAGGGGCACCGTCTGCGCAGGGCGCCCATCCTGCCTTCTCCTTCCTTAAATGTGCTCCGGGGCCGGTCGATGGGCAGCACGATTTTCAATCACCAGGCCATACCACCGGGCTGTGCACGCCACAAGGCGTGAGCAATGCCTTCGGTTCCTGTCAGAGGCTGGGAGGGAACTGGAGCCAGGGGAAAAAGCTCCTCTTTTGGGAAATGGTTCAGGGCGAGAAGCGGAGGGCATGCCTTGTTGGTGATCCTGGTGGCGAGGCCTGTCCGGAGCCAGAGAAGGCAGAGGGGAGGGGCTGGCGTGGAGGGGTGGTGACCGGTCCCCCCAGTGCTCTGGGGCGCCCGTCCCACGTGTGTCAATAAAAATTAAGAGACTGATTTTCTTCCGTTTGCCTGGGAGGCTGGGCTCCTTGTCTGAGGCAGCGAGCGGGACCCCGCGCTGAGCACGGCCACGTTTATAACTGTGTGTGTGCGGTGTTTGCGCTCACTCACTTCTGGCTGATGAGTTCCCGCTCCCCGTCTGTGGACGCCACGCTCTCTCGCCCACCAGGGACACGCCAATATTTGATTTTTATCAGTAGGAGAGGCGTGAGGTTTTTTAAAAAGTCATTTTCTAAATTCAAAGGTCGGCTTGTTTGTTTCATTCTGACACATGACAGAAGCATGGCACTCATTCTGCGTGGTTTCCTTCATTCCCTAAGGGGACTTGGTGCCAGGGTGGATGCTGGAGTCTCCCTGGTGGCTCTCCACCTGGGCAGCTCTGTCCCCCCCTCTCCCCCCAGGGCACTGGGAAGTGTGTGGTCTGCCTTCTGCCTTCATACCCCTTACATTTTTTTACAGGATTTATTCTTTAGAGCAATTTTAGGGTCCCAGCAACATTGAGTGGAAGGTACAAAGAGTTCCCATGTATGCCCTGTCCCCCCACATGGACAGCCTCCCCATTACCAACCCCCCTCCCCCCACATTTATTACAATCGATGGACCTGAGAGGGGGTGTCAGTGTGCACATCCTGGGGTGTTAATGCCCCGCCGGGCCCAACGCAGGTGGGAGCCGGCTGTGGGGTCTCCTGGCCCCTCCTCGGAGGCCACTGGGACTGTGTCTGCTTTGTTGACCTGCGTTTTAAGGCCTATGAGGTTATGGAAAGAGAGAGGTGAGCGTAAGGGCCTGGTGGCGAGGGCAGGCTGAGGGGCACTGGTGTCTGTGACGTGCATTTAGTTGCATCAAGCAGAACGGTCAGCGGTCCCAGGAAGAAGAGAAAATGCTGAGTCATTTGTAATTCATCCGGCGAGTCTAATGAGGTGACTCACGCCCTCATCTCCCGTTCTCAACATTTTAATGATTTTTTTCTCCTTTTCCTCTCTTCTCTGCCTCTCTCCCCCTCTCTCTCTTTCAATCAGATGTTGGAACTTTGGATAGAGACTTTAATTTCTTTATCTTTTCTTTCCTACTTACCATCTCTTTCCTTTTTGTTTGACTTTTCGGAGCATTTCCTAGACTTTCTCTACCATCCTTCTTTGACTTTCAGAGTTTGATGACCATACATTCCCAAGGGCTCTTTCTTTTTTTAAAAAAAATATTTTTTTTTATTGATTTCAGAGAAGAAGGGAAAAGGAGATAGAAACATCAACGAAGAGAGAGAATCATAGGTAGGCTGCCTCCTGCACGCCCCCTACTGGGGATCAAGTCCACAACCCGGGCCTGTGCCCTGACTGGGAATCAAACCATGACCTCCTGGCTTTTAGGTCGATGCTCAACCCCTGAGCCGCGCCGGTGGGGCCTGGGGACTCTTCCTTGCACTCTGACTGGTGATGTTTTGGAAAACCTTTGCTGCCCACATTGCCCACTTCCTCCAGGGCCCCAATTCCTGCCATGCCGACGCTTTGCTGCCTTGTCTGCTGGTCCCAAGCCGTTTATTCAGACTTACACCTCGGGCACCAGAAACGAACGAGATCTTGCTTTGTGCGCGCACGGGTAGAGCTTGCCAACTATTAGGCTCCACTAAGGCATGAGCTCAGGGTGCCAGCATGGCTCCAGTGGTTGAACTTCAACCTATGAACCAGGAGATCCCGGTCCGATTCCCCATCAGGGCACATGCCCGGGTTGTGGGCTCCATCCCCAGTTGTGGGCTCCATCCTCTCTGTAAAAAAAAAAAAATCAAAATATATTTTTAAAAAACAAAACAAACAAACAAACAAACACATTTCCTTCATTTCTTCAGACTTGAAGAAGGAAGATAAAAAGACCGATCGGTGCTCGGCCGTTTGTGTCCAACTGGAAATCACACTGACGTTTTCCAGAAAGTTCCCAGGGTGTTTTCGGAAACGGGCCTCTTTGCAGGGCGAGCGATTCCCGCGAGTGATGCAGGACCCTTTCCCGGGCCGGCGGAGGGGATTCTGGGTCCCGGTGGGCACGTCGCACTCTCCCACTTAGTTCTGCCTCATCGGCGCTCATCTCGCTGCTGGATGAGAGCCTTCTCCTCATAAGCTTGAGGGCAATGTAACGGTTCTGCAGCGGGAATGTGGTTCAGGCCACAGAATCACATCCCAGCAGGCGCTTCGTCTGGGGACCCCGTGTCCTGCCAGGCAGCCATTTCAAACGCCGGGGGGCGCGAGGCCGCGGGGCCGCAGCTAATCCACTCGATGGGGCTTTTATGTGTGCGTGCGGGGCGGTCGCACCAGCAAAGAGAATCATCGCTCCCCCGGAGAGCCCGCATTCAGTGTCTGTCAGCCGTGTTTGTAAGCAACGGGATCCACGCGTCTCTCCCGGGGCTAGAAAAGCGTGGCGTTGGGTGATGTGTGGGTCCTTTGAGGGCGGGGCAGGGGCCCAGGGGCCTGGGGGCTAATGGTGATGGAGCCCAATGACTGTCACCGTGCAGGCTGGTTCCGGCCAGACCCAGGCTCACACCGGGCTTGTCTCCTGTGGGCTGGCGCAGCTGGTGGCAGAGTCCCAGCTCCTTAGGCTCCTGGTGGCCACGCTGCAGAGGCACTCAGCTCCCGAGACCCTCCCCGAGGTCCTGGGTCCCAGGGGCGCTCAGCCCCAAACCCCTCCCCGAGGTCCTGGGTCCCAGGGGTGCATGGGACTCCCGGGAGAGCCCGCAATCCAGACGCCTGGGCTGCAGCCCGACCAAGGGACTCAGACTCTTTGGGGTGGGACCCCGGCCCGGGCCGTTCTCCAGGTTCCTAAAGGGAGAAGGGTCAGCGTGCCAACTGCTGCTAGGTCTTTAAAAACACACACACACACACACACACACACACACACACACAAAAATCCTACTGCTGCTGCATAAGCAACAACACTTATTATTTCAAACTAACCTGGGCTTGGGGGAGGCGAACGTATTGATCATTTCCGTTGCGGTCATTTCGGCTCTCTGGTTGACCTCCGCGGTGGGACGTGGCGGCTCTTCCTCTGGATTCAGAATCCAGGCCTCCGGGACGCCCTCTCAGTGGGTTTGGGCCCGTGGGAAACGCCGGAGCACAGACGGTGAGAAGGGCGTGCGGGCAGCCGAGCCCCGGCCCCCCCGGTCACCGGCCTGGTCTCTCCCGCGCAGGTCCCGTGGCCGTCATCAGTGGGGAGGAGGACTCGGCCAGCCCGCTGCACCACATCAACCACGGCATCACCACGCCCTCGTCGCTGGACGCCGGGCCCGACACGGTGGTCATCGGCATGACCCGCATCCCCGTCATCGAGAACCCGCAGTACTTCCGCCAGGCCCACAACTGCCACAACCCCGACACCTGTGAGTGCCCGGGGAGCGCTGTCCCTTCTGGGGGGCGGGGGGGGCGGGCGGGGGGTGGCGATAGGCCGTGAGGCTGGGGTTCTGGAACCTTCTGGGGTGACCTGCTGCCTCCTCCCCTCCCCTCTCTCTGAGACCCTCCCTGTTTGTCCCCGAAGAGTAGCCTGGGCCGAGGACGCCACGGGCGGAGCCCCGGGAGCAGAGAGGCAGGACCCAGCGAGGCAGGGGCGCAGGCTGGCCGGGCTTCTCGGTGGGCCTGGCCTGTGCATTTAGGAAAGTAGCCCGACTCTGCCCTGGCGGCTCTGCTGAGGTGGGCAGAACGGCCACCCCAGCCTCCGGGAGGGAGGGAGGGAGGGAGGGAGGGAGGGAGGGAGGGAGGGAGGGAGGGAGCGAAGGGCCGAGCGCCATTTGAATGAGGACATCCCAGCAGCTGCCCCTCCAGTGCCCGCAGCGCACACGCCCCGAGGGTCCCGTGGCCGAGGCGCTAGGACCCCCAGGCCCTGCAGGGTCTCACTCAGGTCAGGCCTCAGGCACCCGCTCCATCCTGGCTCTCCCCTCCTGTTGGTCCTGGCTCCTTCCTCTGTGTCTGCTGGGGGGGCCTCTCCGGCTCTCGGGGCCTCCGGCTTGGCCGCCCAGCCAACGGCCGTTCCCCTTGCCGGGTCCCCAGGCTCAGTCTACGCAGCGACAGTAGCGCCCCCTCCCCTCCCGCGCTCCTGCCCCCCAATGCCAGCCACTTCCCCAGGGAGCACAGAGGCCCTGGAGACGGCCTCAGAGCTGAAGGGACAGACACGGGCCAGGGGAAGGCCTCCTTGTAGGACAGGAAACGGAGGTTCTGGCGGGCCGGGGCTCCCCTTCTCTGCCCCCGGGCTTCTGCTGTTGGCTCCCCCATCTCGCCTGTGTTGGGGTGGCCTAGGAGGGAGAGCCTGGTCTTGCTCCCCCGTCTGAGTTGGGGCTCCCCACTCCCCCGAGCTGTCCTCCCCGTCCATCTCCCAGCAGAGCGGGCACCTGGCTTCCCCATCGGGCTTGGCTTCTGCTCTCTGACTTCAGCGAGAGGTCACCAGTGGGAGGACGGGGCTTGAGTTGGGACGGGGCGGCCATCCTCCCCGTTCCCCTAGGCGTCCTCCAGCATCGGGTTTGTAGCCCATCAGCGTGGTTAGAGGAAGGACTGGGTTCAGGCAGGGGAAGATGCTCTGAGATGGCTCTCGCTTCAGGTCAGGGTCGTCCTGGCCAGACCCGGGGGTGGCGAGGAAGGCCTTCTGTGGCTATACCACGGGACCCCGTCTCGGTTGACGTCACTGCGTTTGCTAGGGTGGCATTGGCATTGGCAGAGAGATGCAGGCATGGCTGTGTTGAGCCTGCACTTGGTTCTCGCTGTTCACGGTAGTTATGTTCTCTGAAGCCCTGTGAGCACTGCATGGGGCCGCGGAGCCATTGCGCCGAGCGGAAATGCGGGGTTAGGTTCCTGCCAGCCCCTGGCCACAGCAGTGTCCGCGGCTGGTCAGGACCAGCTGCTTCGTGCTTGTTCTGCTTGAAGACTTCTTATTAACAGGTGCTGTTGCGTCATTAACATTGCCCGCAGGGTCCACAGCACTGACACATGCCTAAGCGAAGCTTCCCTAACCCAGGAGTCCTACCTAACACCCTGTTCGCTCTAGAAGGCACCCCAGCTTCTTGTTCATAGGGGCGTAGCCAGCACTTGGACTCTATGCTTGTGGGACACACACAAGCAGGCTTATTTGGTCTCAGCTGGGTTCGTGTGTGTTGGGAGGATTTACCCCCTTGCATGTCTGTGAGTGACCGTGAAAGTGCGTCCCGCATTGGCTTGGCGTTTCACATACGTTTTAGGGCGTCTGATACAGACCCAGGAGGGGCCAGAGGCGGCTGGGTTAAGCACAGACCCAGGAACGCCGAGGATGGCCTATGTCCTCCCATGGACGCCCTGGGCTTTCCTCTGGGTCACGTCTGTGCTCCTGTGAGCTCCTGATACCCGGATGATGGGGTGAATTTGGCTCGTGGGAAAGAAGTTCAGTGTAAGTGGAGACCCCCCCTGCCCCCCAAGGAAGCGTGGGATCTGCGTGTCCTGTGACGTCAGGCCCCTGCATCCAGGCAGGGGTTTTCTCCCGGAAACCGAGGGAGGTGATGCCGTGGCCTTCTGGGCTCTGACAGGTCTCGAATGAAGGACGGGCCGCAGCGGCCAGGGCAGCAGGTGGCGGACAGACCTGAGGGATAGGGAACAAGCAGTGCCTCCTGGAGACACGGGAGGCGGCTCCAGCTCAGACCTCTGCCATCAGGGAGGCGGGTGTGTCCTGTCAGGAGACAGCAGATGGCCTTCCTGGTTTTCAGAAAACGCGCTCACTGCGCACCGCAGCTGGCGTCCAGGATACTGGAGGATGCCCTCTGGGTGCCCGCAGGGAGTTTGCTGTCTGCTGAGGAGTCCCCACTGCTTCTTTCCAGACCTCCAAGCCCACCTCCAGCCCCTCTCCCCGCCCTGCAGACCCCCGCACCCCACCCTTCCTCTCTGCGCCCTCCGCTCCACTCCACATCTGTCCTTCCTTTCTCTGCTCTCTGCTCCATCCCACATCTGGCTCGTCTCCAGCCTCTTCCTGGGCCCGTGCCAACGCAGCGACGTCTCCCGGGACCCGCGCCGCCGCAGGGCAAACGCCATGCTCTCCCCATGACTTGGAGTCACATCTCAGACGTGCGCGTGTCTTATTTCCCAAACCTGCCTGGATGCTCATTCCCACGAGGGGCTCTCCTGTGTCCCTTCCTCCTCCGCGGCTTTAATGCAGCTGCCTGAGGGCCTGGCTTCACTCCTTCCCCAGGGGCAGGTGCGGGATGCGTCCTTGAACACACCAGCCTACAAGGCCAGGACTCGCGCAGAGATTCGGTCCGGCCTGTGGGCTGCGTCCCTTCGGCCCGGACCGGGCCTCCTCCCGAAGGGAAGGGAGCCAGTGGCTGTGTCCTCCTCCCTGGCCCCGTTGGCCCCGGCGCTGCCTTTTCCGGAAGAACAGCCGCCCGCCACGGCCAGTCCCCAGCTGTGGTGGGAACGCACGCAACCTTTTGTGCGTAATGCAGTATTAATAGCGCGTCGGCATGATATAGATTTCTGTCATCTTCTCTGCTAACAAATATCGCTGACTGCGGGGTAATGATGGGTGTTTATTCCCAGCCACTTAGTTTAGCATAATGGACTTGCAGATGAAATATAGAAAATGGGCTCTCTCGTCTTGGAGGCCGGGCCGGCCCTGCTGCCGGCTGCAGGGTATACCTTTCTGGGTGTCTGTCTCTGCAGAAGTCGGGGGGGGGGGGGGGGCCCTGCCTGGCGGGAGGAAGGGATGGGGGACAGGCCGGGCTGGGAGCCCCCCCTCTGGGAGTGCGGCTGAGGAAGGAGGCCGGCCTTGCGGGCGGCTGTTCGCTCTGTGCAGTGGAGTTGGGACGCAGGCTTGGCTACGTGTGTCGCGGGGAGCATAGGACCGATGTGGCGGTGCGCGGTTCTGATGCACCCCATCCTTCATCCTGCGGCGTGGATCTCGCCGCTCCCCATTCGGGCACCTGTAGGTCGAATCCTGGTGAAGGTAACGGTGATAGTTTGCCTGAGCCTTCTGAGCCAGGTGGGCGTCTCCAGGCCTTGCTTGCTAGGCCGTCTCGCGTGCAGCATTCCCAATGAGCAGGTGTTTGGCAGCTCCCTTGGGTGTCTCTTCAGTGCTGTCTGTAGATCCAGTTAGAACATCACCAGTTGCTTCTTGTCTAGAAAGAGCCGACGGTGCCAGAATGGATGTCTGGGAACCAGTGAGACCTGGGCCATGTGCTTAAGCTCGTCCTGAGGGTCTCAGCCCCTGGAGATGACCTTCTATGGGGTGCTGACTCCCCAGCCCCCGAACGAGGCATCATCCAAGCATTTTGTCACCCCCCCCCCAATCCCAGGAAGGAAAAAACATGAAATGATGCCATTTCCCCCAAATTACCTGAAAACGCTCTTCATCCCTGAGCGTGCACTTTGGAGCTGTAACCAACTAGTCCAAAGGGGACTGACTCATGTCCGTCTTCCTGAGCCACCAGCCTGCCTTCCCATTGGACACGGTGGCCGCACCGGCTCTGAGCTTCCTGCCATACCCACGAGCTCCGTTAGCTGCATGCCCTCATGCTGCTTAAGTCATCCGGCATAATTATGCTCACCGTGAATACTCAGCAATTGGCTCACAAAAGTCCTTCAGGAGTACGTGTGCTTCACGGTGGAGGAGGCGACAGCGATGAGGTCCCCAGGCAGCCTGGAGTGATGTCATTTCTGGTGGATCGTGAATCCCAGGGAAGGGGCGCCTCACGGCGGTAAAGGAAGGGTGGGTGGGTCTCGCGTGTCCTGCCCAGAGTCCTCAACACAGGACTGCTCCTCATCTTGGCACGTGGTGGCCTCCGTCTTGTCTTCAAGGAGGGAGAGCATTCGCTCCCTTCCAGCTCTGCTCCAGCTCAAGGTCTCCCAGCGATACCTCCGCTCCTTTCTCCTTCAGCTGCACCCAGGCATCCGGTGTGTATGTTAGGGGGGATCATTCTGAAGCGGCTGAGAATTACATACAGGGGTCCGATGGGAATCCCAAGGGGGGCTTTATTGCTGGACTTTAATAAGTTTGCTCGGCCCAGCCAGCTTGGCTCAGTGGTTGAGCATCAACCTAGGAACCAGGAGGTCGCGGTTCGATTCCCAGTCAGGGCGCATGCCCAGGGTGGGGGCTTCATTCCTAGTAGGGGGTGTGCAGGAGGCAGCCGATCCATGATTCTCTCTCATCATGGATGTTTCTGTCTCTCCTTCTCCCTTCCTTTCTGAAATCAATAAATATTTTTAAAGGAAGTTTGCTTGGGCTTAAAGCCAAAATGGGCTCCTTGATGCCTCCCGCGGTCTTGAACTTGGTGAGCACAGACAGGAGTTGGGTCTGCAGAGCAGACTTTGTCTATCCAGCTGCAGTGAGGACCATGGTCTGCCTCAGCTTTCACAAGTCGGGAAGCCCCAGAATATCACACACGCCGAGGGGGGTACCCTGGTTGGCATTAGCCCCGCCCAGAGGGAAAATGTGATGGGAAGGTGAATATCACACACACTGAGGGGGTACCCTGGTTTGCCCACCTCACCCATCAGAGAAACCAAGTGGCTCCTTCCTAGAGAGGAGGGTGAGGGGTGGGCTGGGGTTACGTCAGAGGTGTCCAAGGAGAGGGATTCCTAGTTTATGGGCAGAGGCCCAAAGGCAGGGAAAAGGAAAAAAGACACCCCATCCTTGGAGACGGCAGGAGGCTTTGTCAGTGTTGGTCCCCATTTAGTATTCTCTTGGCAGAAGCCCTTTTCCAGGAGAAAATGGCCGTCACTTCCATTTCCTGTGAGTGAGCGCATGAGTCACACCCTGATGGGAGGCGCGCCAAGGACGCTGGGCCGTTCCTGCTGGCAGTGTGCTGTGTTCTTGATGGTCAGCAGCGCTTGGACCCAACGCCACCCACCTCTGAGCCCAGAATCCAGCTGTTCCCCAGCCTCCCCTCGCTGCTCGTAGATGTTTCTCAAAAATCCTGTTCCACGGTCAGATAAGTTTGGGGAAAGCTGGGTTGAGTAAGTCTTTTACTGTCGTGGCAAAGGCCATTGCAGATTTGCAAAAGGGGAGGACTCGGCCTGCAGCACGCCCCAGATTTTTGAGCCCCTGCACCTGGTGTCGGAGGTGCCTTTGCAGTCCCTCTGGACCCGGCTGTTCAGGGGACCACATCCGGGCTATTCTAGGACTGGAGGTTCTGGGTTTGTCTCCCCGGCAGACATTCCCATCTGATCGTGCCCACATGGCATGCACACCGACCTGGCACCCGCACTGTCGCATTTCTTCCCAAGCCCCTGGGAGTGGCTGTGAGCCGTGGAAATGCCACACGCAGGGGCGATGACATCCTTCGGGATTTCTGGGAGAGCACTCGGCGCCGCCCTTCATGGGAACGGACCAGGGTCCGCCTGTCGTTCTCTGCCCAGAAGCACCTGCAGGCGCCCCTCCCACTTCCTGAACCCAACCCCAAAGGTGCTGCTGCTCACAGCCATTCCCCGCCGCGTTCCTTGTCTCCAGGCAGATCTGCCACTGTAGCTGGGACTTCAGGGGGCTGTTCCCGAAGGATGTGAGATGCTGCCTTTGAACAGTGGTGCGGGAGGGCAGTGCCCCGTCTTTGGAGAAGGAATAGGATGAATGGAGTTGCAGGGGCTGGCGCCAGCTGAGGGGGTGCGGGTGGTCCCAGTCCGCCAGCCCTGCGGCTGCGTGGCCGGGGCCCAGCCAGCCACGCTTGTTGAACTTGACATTAGGACACGGGCCTCCACAGCTGCGTTTCTTGAGGGGAGGCGGCACGGGACATTGAAGGGGCTCTGTCAACGTGAGTAAGCGGCACGAACGCGATCATCCTCGTCTTGACAACACAATTTTCGCAGTTCTCGGTTCGGACTCCTGGTTCATATACGCTGTTGGGGCAAAGCTCGACGGTGTCAGAAATAGAGGGTTTCAAAGTTTGAAGTGATTTCTGAAAAGATAAGGATCCTTCCCTCCAACGACGTCTCTCCCCCGCCCCCCCCCCCCCCCCCCCCCCCCCCGGCGCCAAGAAATAGCATTTGTCACCCAGACGCGCGCAGCCAGCGATGCTCCAAGAGTCGCCGCGGTAATATGAGGGCTGTCTGGACGTGACGGATGGCGGGGTGCGGAGGGCTCGGGCCAATTTCCTTTCGGGTTAATGAGACCGAGGAGCTGGCAGGGAGAGTCACGGTGGGACTCTCTGTTTGCTGTTTACTCCTTGTGTCTCCCCCCCCCCCCGCCCCCCGACAGCAAATGCTGTTTTGTTGAAACTGCAGAGACTCCAGGCTCCCCTGCTCCCTGTAACCCCGCCAAGCGCCCCGCACCGCGTTACCGTGTGTCAGTGCCCATATGGTCCCCTCTGTGGTGCGGCTTTAAACGCCCATCTGCTCCAGTGACTTCCTTTTGGCTTGTTCCTGCACGTGAACGCACAGCCCTTCCATTCCTTCTCAGCAAACTTGTCCCCGGGGCCTCCTCCAGACAGGAACGGACAGATATGTGTGTGGGCCTTGCTCATGGTTGTGCGCACGTGTGTGTCCATGTTGGTGCACATCATGTTTGGGACACGGATCGTGTCAGTGGGGGTCCTTTGGAATGAAAGGGCTAGGCCCCCTGGGCTTAAGCCAGAAGGAAATCGGTCATCCCATAACCCAGGTCAGCAGCCAGGGGGGCGGGGAGGGTTCCCCGGGAAGCACCCGAGGGCCCCGGTTCTGCTTCCTGTGCTTCTCGGACCTCAGCCTCTTCGTGTCTCACTTGGCCACCAGGCTGGCTCGCCTCCTGGTTGCAAAATGGTTGCACCAGCTCCAGGCATCACAACCAAACGCTCGGACCATGGGCAGCACAGAGTTATCTCTTCTTGTGGGTTGATTGCAACCGAGGACACCTTTTCCCTAACCCCCCAGCGGTCTCCCCGTCCTGTTGGCCAGATTATGCCATGTGCTTGCCCCTGAACCAGCCGCCCATAGAGAAACTGGCCCAGCTCCTGAGGCTCATCCAGACTGTCCCCTGGGCTTGGGGCTAGGACACACTTCCTGGGAGGCCTGCGATGCCTGGAAACCTCCACAGCGCCCCCCACAGGTCTGTTAGCAAACAGAAAGGGGAACGGCTGTCAGGAATTCCGGTGCCTGCCACCTGGTTCTCCGAGGCCTTGAAGGGCAGACGTGGGGGAAGGAAGATGAGAACATCGATCTCATGTAAATGTCACTCCTCCATGTTTCTCCTCTCAGAGAGAGCAAGCTGGTAATTTGTGGTTTTGTCATTGCCGCTCTGCCTGGTAAATTGTCCTGCTAATTTCCAAGGCTGCACTTACACGCCCGAGCAGAGAGACACTTCTTCATGCGGTTTTAGCTGCATCCGATTATCCCGCCCGAGCAAGCAGTGTGGATTCCGGGAGTGGCGGACTGGCCCTATGGGAGCCGGGTCCCAGGGGCAGGAGTGAGAAGAAACAGCCCCTTTTTAGCACTTTCATGGCAGCCACCCCCTCACGCCCAGCCCCGGAGGCCAGTGAGGGTCCGGGGGCCTGGGGGTGCAGGAGCCTTGGAGCCGAGGTGGCCTATTTCTTGGCCAAGACCCCCCACCCCCCTCTCTCTTGGCCAAGTCTCTTTTGATCCCCTCCTGGCGGGTGTGGAGCTTAACTGTGGCCAGCTGGGCCGCCCACTCGCACTGTGTTAGCTTCGGTCCCCAGACCTGGAATCGCTGGCGCGGCTGCCACCGTTCGAATTGGCTTCAGCGGAGTGGGGCGGCTCTCACCCCACTGGTAACAAGTGTTGGGACTAACCTCCTAATGGCCCATTGATTGGGTGAGCTATGCTCGGTGTAATTCTGGAAATAGATTTCAAGTATGCGCCCAGGGATTTGTGAGGATTTGTTACGTAGGAGCTGCAACTCAATCGAGGCTGGTCTGACAAAGACATCAGCATGGTAGCCGGGCCGGGGCCATGCTGTCCATCTCCCGAGAGCCCTCCCACTTCCTGGGCCAGGACAGCTTTCCAGGTCTCCTTCTCCTTCATAGACACCTCTTGGGTCTTGGCAGGGCCATCCTGATTGATCCAACCATTGCGAACCCCTCAATGTTACTAACGTGGACAGGGACACGCAGATCCTGGATTCTTCCTTTACATTCTCTGAGCCAGGAAGTGCAGAAGCTGGTTTTTGCTTTTCCTGGCGCATCCACTCCAGGGGAGAGCCAAAGGGACATCTCCATGGAGACCTAGGCTATCGGCCTGTTGGCATACCCAGGCATCCTCCGATCCACTGCGATCCTTGAATCCCAGGCCCGAGGAGGGAGCTGTGGGAGGGGCTTCTGGTCCGGGGCTGGGCTTCTAACACCTGTGTTTCTTTGGCTGAATGTCAAGTTCACTTGGAGACAATAAGAAAGCCAAGGCAGGTCCCTCTGTGCAGAAGCAACCACCGGCAGGTCATACACAGAGACCTCCCAACACTGCTGCAGTCATCCACCTTAGGTATTCCTTTCCCGCTGGCCTATGGGGGACCCGAAGTGCCTTCCATTTTGGGGTGCCGGGTGGGTGTGAAACAGTTGAGGGGTGTTATAAATGAGTCTCCCTGAGGCAGAATGGGAGGCTCAGTAAGACGGGATTTCTGAGGCAAAGTGGCCAGTGGTCTTCCTTCCAGAGCGTGTGCTCCCTCCCTCCATCTGCACCTCTTCCTGCCAGGGTTTTTCCCCTGCCCTGCCCTGGGGTAATTTACGCCCAGCTAGTTATTAGAAAAAAACAACAACAATATTCCAGGGAAGGGAGGAAGTGAAAACAAAACCAAGAGAAAGGGGGAAAATTACCCTCGGCTCTAATAAAGAAATTACTGACGTGCTCCATCACGAACCATATTAATTTTTAATGGCCGAGAAAGGAGTTGATTTATAATGCATCCTTCTCGGCTGCAGCGCCTGTCCCCAGCTAATAAATAAATGACAGGTCTCCTGTATTAAACGTATCCGTCATTTCACACGGCTGGAATGTAAACGGGGGAGGCCTGGACCCAGAGGCCTGGGAGGGGCAGGCCCTGCGGCGGGGCCAGGTTGGAGAAGGGGCTGGGCTAGTTCTGAAGGGGAGGTCAGCTCCTGGTTCCTCCTGGTCTGAGCGCAGGGACCCGGAATAGCTCCAGCTCTCCTGAGTCCCTGAGAAAGCTCAGGGAAAGGGGGGGGTAGTGGCATGCTTAGGAACAGAGGGGGGGGGGGGGAATGTGAACCCTGGTACCTAAGCAGAATTACGTGTCTTCCCCAGGCACTGTAGTTGATCTTGTGTTAGTGGTGATGTTTGATGCACAAATCTGGTTCAGGCGCTCAGTAGTTGATCTTGTGTTAGTGGTGATGTTTGATGCACAAATCTGGTTCACCTCTCTGTGCCTCTGAAGGAGAATAAAAAGCCTACTGTGTGTCTGGTTCCAAAGTGATAGTGCTCATGGTAGCCGTTTCGAGGAAAGTCCAGAGAAGTCTGGAGAAGAAGGCAGGGATGACCCCACATACCACACCTGTGAGGAGTGCTGTGGACGTTTTGGCGCACTTCCTTCCAGTCTTTTTTCTTCGCGTAGATACATACGCTGACCGATAACACATGCAGACATGCATATGCCAACACGCATGTAGATTGTTTTGCAAAAAGTGAGATCCTGTTCTCTATACGGTTTTACCATCTGAATTTGCCACTTCATAAATCGGAGGCCTTTATGATTCCATCTCATTAAAGAGAACGCGGCTATTTTCAGTGGCCGCAGATGTGCGTGGCCAACATGCCGGCCACTGTAGAGCCGGCAGTCAGGGACAATGCACACCTCCGTTCTCCTCACAGTGCCAGCCCCAGAGTAGACACAGTGCCCGAAAAAGGGAGGACAGGAGACAGATTGCGCACAGAGCTCATAATGACGGGGCAGCTGCTGTGCTGCGGGGCCAGTGATGGGAGCTGGGAAAGGAGCAGAGGGGCCTAGGCCCGCCTGAGGGGGTTCACCTGCAGGTCCCCAGGGGCCCAGGCACACAGACCCTGCAGCTGAAGGGCCCGGCGTGTGGGGAGCAATGGCGTGTTCTAACCCGGGGAGCAGAGGAGGGGGTGTTAGAGCCACAGAGCTACAGAGGAGCTGGACAGCCAGAGATGGAAGGAAAGGGCTTTCCAGGCCACATCGGCAGTAGCTGCAAGCAGAAAGGGGGTGTTGAGGGGGGCAAGGATGGAGGTCGCAGGTGACTGGTGAGGAGGCCCTGGGGTAGAGGGAGCTGCGCCTGTTGATGTATTACATGGTTGAGGTTATTGAAATAATAACTTTGATTTGTCTCATAGAACTCACACTTAAATGTCTTTGTTTACCACACTCTCATTGTGACCAGTTTCGCAGTAGGTAATAACTCGGAAAGCAGAAACGCCATCGAGATTGTAATAGGAAAGGTCAAACGAAGTAGGTGGTTCTCTCTGAACCTAGGGACGTTTCCTGGCAGACATAGACCCCTGTTCCAGACAGCACTGAGCTCCAGCAGTCCCTGTGTAAGCCTTCAGCTCAACGGGCTTCACCTAGAAAATGAGTCTGTGATCGCCGCCAGCAGCTTTTGACTTCTGCTGATTTATTTTTATTGTCTTCAGAGGCGTCTGGAAATGGAAGCTTGCCTGGGTTTTGAGACCAGCACTCCCGCCCTTCCGCATATGCATTTAGCTCTTGATTTGTTGTGTGCATGTCTAAGCACAGATAGGCCGAGCCTCCTGCTTCCGAAAAGGAAGTAGGAAAGCCTCTGAAGCGAGAAGAGAGGAAGCAGAGGCTGTGTTTCTGGGAGAAATTGCTCCTGCGCAGTAGGGAGGGGTGCTAGGCGAGTCCCTGGCTTTGCTGGGCTCTTGGGATGTGGCAGCTGGAGATCAAGTCCTCGCTGGCCGTGGTTGTATATCAGCCAATGGCAGAACGATCCTCGCGTTTATTTTCGCCTTCAAATCTTGGACCCAAAATCATTCCCGCAATAGGACTTGGCTACAAGCAAAGTTTTTTCTTTCCTGCTCTTGAATTCTCTTCCACTTCACTTCCTTATAGGACATTGACTTTTTTTAAATCTTCAAAAATATTTCACCAGCAATTTACTATTTCTATTTTTTTATTGTGTTTTTTTTTTTATTCTCATCTCCTCGTCCCCTCCCCTTCGGCAGCCATCAAGTTCTCTATGTCTATGGGTCTATTTCTGTTTTGTTTTGTTTATGCATTTATTTTTAAATTAAAATTATTTTATTTTTATGTTTTAGGTTTCACAGGAGATCATTCGGGATTTGTCTTTCTTTGTCTGGCTTATTTCACTTAGCATAATATCCTCTAGGTCCATTCATCTTGTCACAAATGGCAAGATTTCATTCTTTTTATTGCTGAATAGTATTCCATTATATATATGTGCTACTTTTTTATCCACTCATCTGTTCACGGAATTCTAGGCTGCTTCCAGATCTTGGCTATTGCCAGTAATTTCTTTTGAGAGCCAAGTGTTTTAAACCTAAACTTCTTCTAACGCCACTTCTTCAAAATAGACTCACCCAGGCCGTGGTATTTTGTAGAAGAGCCACACTCAAGGGGTCAAAGAGCCACATGTGGCTCTCGAGCTGCAGTTTGCCGACCACAGCACTGGGTTGTCTGTCCATTTTGTTAATGGTTTCCTTCACTGTATAAAACTTTTTAGTTTGATGCAGTCCCACTTGTTTATTTTTTCTTTTGTTTCCTTGCTTGAGGCGATATACCCAAAAAGATATTGCTAAGTGATGTCAAAGAGCTTACTGCCTATGTTTTCTTCTAGGAATTTTATGGTTTCAAGTTAACATTTAAGTCTTTAATCCATTTTAAGTTTATCTTTGCATATGGTGTAAGATAGTTGTCCCGTTCTATTCCTTTTGCATTTATCTGTCCAGTTTTGCCAGCACCAGTTATTAAAGAGACCATCTCTACTCCATTGCATATTCTTGCCTTCTTTGTCATAAATTAATTGACCATATAAGTGGGGATTTATTTCGGTTCTGTTCTGTTGGCCTATGTATCTGTTTTTATGTCAGCACCATGCTGTTTTGATTACTGTAGTTTGATATCAGGGGACATGATATCATCTACTTTGTTGTTTTTCGAGATTTCTTTGGCTATTTTGGGTCTTTTGTGGTTTCATATAAATTTTAGGATTAGTCTAATTCTAAGAAAAAAGGATTTGGTATTTTGATAGGGATTGCATTCCACCCTGTATATTATTTTAGATAGCTTCAGCTACATCCCACACATTTTGATAAGTTGTATTATCAGTTGTATACTTTCATTTTCATTTGTTTCAAGATAGTTTTTGATTGCTTGATTTCCTCTTTGATCCATTGGTTGTTTAGTAGCTTGTTGTTTAGTCTTAACATATTTGTATTTCTTCCAGTATCATGCCATGTCTAGTAAGTCAATCTTATCTAATGTGCTATTTAAGGCCATTATTTCCTTCCTTCCTTCCTTCCTTCCTTCCTTCCTTCCTTCCTTCCTTCCTTCCTTCCTTCCTTCCTTCCCTCCCTCCCCTCCCCTCCCCTCCCCTCCCCTCCCCTCCCCTCCCCTCCCCTCCTCCTCCTCTTCCTCATCCTCCTCCTTCTTCTTGTCATTACTTCCTTATTAATTTTCTGTTTGAATGATCTATCCCTGATGTGAATGGAGTACCAAAATCCCCTCCTATTATTGTATTGCTGTGGATTTCTCCCTTTACGTCCATCAATAAGTATTTTATATATTTGGGTGCTCCTATGTTGGGTGCCTAGTTATTTGCATTGTTCTATCCTCTCCTCGGATGGACGCCTTGGGGTGTGTGCAGGGCGTTTTCACAGGCAGGTAGCACTGAATGGATGGATGCCTAAGGCACCTGGGGCATTGGCCCACACAGCAGGAGTGGCTCCGAGAAGGTGCGGAGGCTGGGTGTGTGCAGTAATGAATGCCCAGTTGGTCCTGCTTGTCCCCTTGTCCGGCGGAAATGGGTCTGGGAACACATTGCAGTGACTTTGTAGGCAGGCTAGAGCACCTGGATAGAGCTCTTCCCTTCCCCCCATACGCAGGTAGAGGGGAACGGACCCCAGAGAGTTGCTGCTGTCCCCAGAGGCCTCCCTCCCGTCGTTGTGGGAGCTCCAAGGAGCCCAGCATGTGCTCTGGGCACCTGGGCATGAGCCTGACCCGGGAGCCGAGCATGCGCTCTGGGCACCTAGGCACGTGCCTGAGAGGAAGAGCTGAGCATGCGTTCTAGGCGCCTGGGTACGAGCCTGACAGGAGCTGAGCATGCGCTCTGGGCCGCTGGTCACGAGCCTGAGGATCCGAGCATGCGCTCTGGGCCGCTGGTCACGAGCCAGAGGATCCGAGCATGCGCTCTGGGCCGCTGGTCACGAGCCTGAGGATCTGAGCATGCGCTCTGGGCTCCTGGTCACGAGCCTGAGGATCCGAGCATGCGCTCTGGGCTTCTGGTCACGAGCCCGAGGATCCGAGCATGCGCTCTGGGCTCCAGGTCACGAGCCTGAGGATCCGAGCATGCGCTCTGGGCGCCTGGGCATGAGCCTGAGGATCCGAGCATGCGCTCTGGGCGCCTGGGCATGAGCCTGCCATGAGGGCTCTCGTCCTCGAGGCCGCGGCTGTGGCGACGCCTGTGGTTCCGCCCGCTCCCAGTGCTCCGAGGCCCGAGGCTCCAGGCCGTGTGGCGGGGACAGCGGAGGGGAGCCTGCAGGTAGGCCACGGCCCAGGAGCGGGCGGCCGCCCCCTCAGGCCCAGCTTCTCTGCGTCTCCTCCCTCGTTGGTTGTCAGAGCCTCACCCCGCTGCTATCTCCCGGGGTGACGGCTCCCCGTGCTCACCGGTGCTTGGTTCTGCTCACGGAGGGGGCTCAGCGAATGAGCCCGAAGACCCATTGAGACGGGTTCTCTCCATTCTCCCCGCGAGGAGGCAGGGCGGGGAGTGAGCCTGCGACAGAGGGCCCCGCGCCGGGGAAGGGGGGGGGGGGGGGGGCGCGCAGGGGCGGGACCGGGTCCTTCCTGGCTCCGTCTCCCCGGCATCTCTCGCGGCCCCGAGCCTGTGAGCGCAAACGCAGTCCTTTCATTTCCCCCCCGAAGAGGAGGGTTTCGTCCGGGCCATTTAATTCTGTGTCTGACAGAAGTGAGCTGTCTGAGTCAGTGCGGTAGTTGCCGCAGAAATTGGTTTCGGTGTCTTTGGGGGATTGTGCGCTTGAACCCTGAAGGCAGGCCTCCCGATCGGGCAGTGTGTTCCGGCGCCTCCGCGCCTTTGGAGACCCTCACGCGCCGCCGCGACTCTTGGAAGCGATTCTTCCTTCTCTTGGTCACCTTTCCAGGGACGTCCCTCCGCGCACGCTCCCCGGAGCCCCGGCGGGAGGCGGCCTGTGCGGGGATCCCATGCCGCTGCGCCCCGCAGGTCTTCCCGAAGTGTCTGCGCTCCTTGACTTGTGTGTTGGAAGGTGATGTAGCCATGGCATGGTTCAAGTCAGCTATCTGAATGCGGATTTCCACGGAGAACAGGGTGCGCTTTCTCCTTTCCTCCGTGGTCTGTGAGGTCAACAACATGTTGGTTTGAGCATTCGGCTTTCTGCTGGGCCACCACTGAAGTCTCCATGTGTTTGCTGTAAAGTGGGAATAACGCCAGGACCTACCTCATTGGCGTATCAACCAAGGGAGCTGTGCAAGGGGCTTATAATAGCTGCTGGGGTTTAGGAAGCAACCACTAAATCAGCTACCAGGCTATTGGCACTATATATTTATATTATTATTGGCAATATATATATATATATATATATACATATATATATACACACACCAACATGTTACATATACACACATATAATTGCACACACGTGTAGCATGTTGGTATATACATATACCAACATGATCTATCTATCTATATATATATAATATATATAATTGCACTCAGCTTCCGTTTCACTAAAGAAGGAATTTCACATGTCATGAGAACATTTTTGCCCTACGAGGTCATTGTGGAGTATTCGGCCTGCAGATTTGATGTCACATCATTTGTAAATCACACTTTCCCCTCCGCAGAGTGATGTGGGGTGGGAAATGTCTCCCTGCACAGAAGCCAGTGTCACGTTACACGGATGTTGTTCAGTGCCTGGCGTGTGCGCATGCTCTTAGGGCCTGTGCGTCTCCTCGCAGTCAGCCATAACTGTGACCCAACCCCCAAATTTCACCTCTTGCCAGGTTGAGGAGGTGATTAGTGAAAATGTAATGATTTTCAAAGGTTCCAAAAATATGCAAATACAGTGAATGTAAGTCTTTCAGAGACTTATCAGTGGACCCACCTTCTAATTAGGTCCCAGATAAACTTCCTTAAATTCATCTCTATTTTGATTTTTCTAAAGCAAGCTGCAGGCTGGCTTTTCTGTTGGTGAATGGTAGACAATGAGTAGGAATTACAAGCAGCAGGACCCGAGAGGCCAACCAGGCAGAGGGAACAGCATATGCCAAGGTGTAGAGTCCGCAGTTTTGGATGAGATGGGTACAAGCTGAGTGGCAGAGGCCAGGTTTCAGCAGTCTGAGGTCCCCTGGCCTGGCGCCGGGGTGGGGCGAGGGGTCTGTGTGCCATGCGTGTTTATTTTAAACCATTTGGAGTTAATATTGGAGGACAGAAATATCTCCCAACACACTATGGACCAAAAAGGAAGAAGAAAAACGTTTGTTAAAAAAAGATGGAGAATCAAACTCCTTGACTATGTCTCTGGGCTGAGGTTTCTCCCAGAGCGCTGCAGCCATGGAGCCTCAGAAGCAATGGGCAATGACAGCTCTCTTCCCAGCAGACGCACTGCTGTCCCTGGGCAGACGGAGGGAAAGGCCCGCCCCCCGTTAGCTGAGTGTGGACCTCCCTGTCCTTTAATCTTCCTTTGCTCCAGGATGGGGCTGGTCTGTGAAGCCTGGGACATCTGAGCTGCTGCTAATGGAAAAGGAATCTTCCAGCAAAAGGAGGCAGTGTTCATGAAGGTGGATCTGATTTATCCCATTTCCCGGTAGTGGTCAGGATCCTATTTCAGTAACTGATAGGACCATATGAATAATGGAGCATGGACCGGAGGGGCTGGCGCATCTGTTTAACATGCTGAATCACCGAGGGCCAAGCCCCGCTTCCCCAGCAGTGTACCTTCACGGCCACCAGGAACCTGCCAGGGCATGGGGGTGAAGACAGGAGAGCAGACTGACTCAGTGGTCAGAGAATCCAAAACAGGAGGCACTTACAGGGCACCTGGTTCCCTGGCCCCAGGTCTGTGTCCTCGGGCGTCTGCATTGGAATCATTTGGGAGCTTTTAGGCCTGGTTCGTGGTCTGCATGTGGGCCGGCCAGATGCACAAGCAATCGTAGCGAGTACTGATTCTGTGCAGTCCTGTGGCTTGCAGGTGGGGAAACTGGGCCCCTGAGTGGCTAAGACACCTGTCCCAGGGTACACTGTGGCTTAGCGCATCCGTAGAATTAGACCCAGATGCCTTATCTTCCTTTTTCACTTAAATTTCCCTCCAGCGTCCTGCACATGGAGCTTCTTTTAGAAGCACCTGTCATCTAACCTCAGTTTCTGGGAGGATATTTCCCCTCTATTAGTCTCAGGATTTTGCCCCCACCCCCTTTTTTTGCTGGATAGGCTCAGCTTAATTTTATTTTTAATGCTTCCTAGCTCACACGTGTTTTGACATCAGTCTCAGTGTTAAAGCCACCGATATCCTGGTACATTTTTCACATCCAAGGAGATGCTCGCTGCTTCTTCAAGCCCCAGAACCTGGCCATCCTATGGGGCTTCTCGGTCCAATTGCAGCCACCTGTGCTGTGCGCTGTGGAGCTGCCACCTCTGAGCTGAGGCCAGGACTCACCACCAGCGCTCCCTTTCACGTGGCCTGCGGGTGTGCACGGCGATGGCTATCAGTCCGCCCACAGGCGCCGGGAGGCACAGCGCTGCGCCAGGTGCCCGAGAAACGCTGCCTCAGTCGCTAATCGGAGAAGCACTTTGCGATGTAGGACACCTGAGACGTCTAAGACTGATGGCCGCAGAGGTTTCGTCCCTGTGTAATTTACACCCCTTTCTTGAGGTTCACGCTTATGGAGAGAGTGGGAGAGAAGGAGAGAAAAGCCTGGGATAATTAGAAGAGGTGTGGGAAAGTATTTTATTGGCTGACTGAAATATTCCTGTTCGATCCCTCACCCTGCTGTCTTCTGGGTTTGCTCCTGAGCATTTCCCCCCCACCCCCCCTTAAAGTCAGGGCTATTTTGATAGTTGCAGACGCTGTATATTACTTATGTCCCACAGATCTCTGCTGGTCCCATGACATCAGCTTGGGAAGTGCTATGAATCCTGTCCGCCTCTTAGCATCAGCGTATTCAGGGAGGAGAGGTCTTCCTAGACAGCCCACTGTGCTCTGGTCGGCCCTGTCTCTGCTAGGTTATGAATGTGTTCCCGGGTAACATCCTTAGCTGAAGGAAGATGGGGTGTTATGGAGATTGAGGTGCAGACATGGAGTAGCGGTGTGCGCTATGAGGGCCTGAGTTCATGTCAGTAAGAGACGTCTTTCTGTGGGTGTTAGCTGGGGACGTATTCCAGGACTGGGAGAAGGGACCAAAGAGGCCCCTTCAGAGGGATGCCAGTGCTTAGGTGGCCTTTCTGTGCATGGAGTCTACAGGTTTACAGTAAAAGCGTGCCTTCCCAGCCACAGTCTGCGATGGGAGAGCCCCTCAGGCCCCTCTGGGAAGGAATCCGCGGAGACCCGTATTGCAGATAAATTCTAGGCTTCGGAGCAGCGATTCTCAACCAGCCTGCTACAAGAATGCTTAAGAGATGCAATGCCTGACTGTGTAGTCAGGCACACTGACCCCTTTTCCCTTAGACTGTCAAAGAAAAACAGTGACAACAGCCAACACAACAAGAGCCATCCGATTTGAATGAGATAAAATTATTTCTGTTTTTCTTGTCAGGTCAGCAAAATATGTAATTTTTGAAGTGCCACAGAATGTTAGTAATACGCTTATGTGTGTGGTGAGATGAAAAGTGTTGAAAATCTCTGCTTTGGAGACAGGCCCACTGCCAGACCCACGGATAAAGTCACTGATGGCTCTTTGGAGTGACTGGCAGGGGAAGCCTGTCCCCACAGACTTTTGTCCTAGGTGGTGACATCATTCCTTTCTGTGCCTCTCTGGCCATCAGGCATCTTGACTGACCTGGAGGCCAAGCCCATAGGTGCCTGATTCCTCCTCAGGGAGACATGGCAGCCTGTCCTCGGGCCTCTCTGTTGGCACAGAGAGTATCAGTGAGGAAAACCAGTGCGGGTGTGCCTGATGGGGGTGGACCCCAGTGAGCAAGGAACCCTGGGTCAATACCCAGGGTTCTTTGCTCACTGGGCAGAGGATGCAGAGTTGCACAAATGTAGATTTAAATCCTAGCTATACTGCCCTATATTCATAAAAATTACTTAAGCTTGCAGGCTTCATTTTTCTGTTCTGTAAGATGACAATAATAAATGCCCTTGTGTTAGGCATTGGGCGGATTCAGTGATACGGCATATGGGGTACCCTGATGCTGGGATAAATGCTATCCATTCCTGCTGCTGGCACAGAGCAAGAGGAGTTGAATGCTGGCAAGATCATCATTCACTTGAATCAATCCTGCCCCTAGTTCAATACCCAGAACTTTGACATTATTCATAGTCACCCTGCATGCCAACGCTGAGTCCCACGGAACTTTTAAGTTTGGCCTCTCACACTCTCTCTACATCTGCTATTTCTAAATGTTTACTCTTCCTTTAGCCTTCCCTAGATTTTTCATATCTTTTCTAAAAATATATTTTTATTGATTTCAGAGAGGGAGAGGAGAGAGAGAGAGAGAGAGAGAGAGAGAGAGAGAGAGAGAGAGAGAGAGAGAGAGAGAGAGAGAGAGAAACATCAATGATGAGGGAGAATGCACATCCCCTACTGGGGATTGAACCTGCAAGCCCAGCATGTGCCCTGACCTGGAATTGAACCCTACCTCCTGGTTCATGGGATCACTCACCCTCCTGCCTTCTGGGTGGAAGGCAGTGGTGTATGCACTCTGCTTGATGCAAATGTGACTTGAATTTGCACAAGATTAAGGCAGTATGCTGTTTTTCCATTAGCTGTTTTGATAATGCTTGGCAGTGTGTTGGCATTTTTGGCCATGGGAGCACATATTGAGACCATATTGTCAAGGAATACTTTGCAGTCTTTTCTGGTCTCTTTTCTGGGCTGCATTGTTCGGAGTTTCCATTGCAGAAAAGCACTCCCCTTTTCTTGCTCACTTGAAAGTTTGTGTGCCTGTTTTCTGGGCCACCCTTTTCCTGTTGTCTGTGGCACATGCAAAAAGTCTCTTGGGATCCTCCTGTGTGTACTCTCTGCCTTTTGTTTTAGCATTATCATACTTGGGAGGCCTTAGAATCATCTAAAAATCAGATACTCTGGCATAGTCCCTCTGGGAGGTCAAGGGTGCCTGGCGGTACCTTGAGGATGGAGGTAGCAGGTAAGCGTGAAGGAGATTATGACCAGGAAGTATAGGGCATCAGACCAGTGGAGGATGGCACAGCTGCCGAGGGAGATCACTGGTTAGGTAGAGCCTGGTGTCAAGTCAGGGGCACAGCAGACACACCCCACGAAATCCAGGGAGGCTAAGAAAGATGCTCCTTGTCCTGCTTGGCTTTTCTGAGGAATATGTGGCCCTTCAGCAAGAGATTCTGCTCTTGCCTGGGCAAGCATCTCCGAGGGGCTCTGTGACCAGTTTCCCTTCCTCTCAATTGCCATGGAGACTTCCATTTTAAAAATAGTCATTGGGTGGAATCTCAGTGTAAAAGGAAAGAAAGGAAGCGAAATCTGAATATATCACTGCAGTTGGCTCCCCACACCCTGTGACTATTTACTCCCTTGAGGTTGTCATCAGGTTTGTCTTTTCCTTACAGAGAACGCGTTCATGCCTCCATATGTCACATTGGCTTTTGCCGTGTGTGGGTCCCTCGTTGAAACTGGTTACATGGTCCTCTTGCTTCCGGAGGGTCGGTGGACGTTAGGTGTGTGGCTGCTAGAGGCACCTCACTTGGCTCCAAATCTCAGCGTTGCCCCCTAGTTGCTGTGGAACATTGGGAAGGTTACTTAACCTCTCTGTGCCTCGGTTTTTCTGATCTGTAGTACTCTCAATAACAACGATTTTTTTTTTTTTTTAAGAAAAATAAGTAAAGGAAGTAAAACCTGGCAGGTGCTCACAACAGTGCCTGGTATAAAACAGTCCCTCAGGACGGGCCAGCTACGGCTTTTCTCTAGGGAACATAGAGCTTACCTTTGGGGCCTCGGCTCTCTGCAAAGCAGTGTGAACAGTTTAGTCAAGGATAGAAAGCTCCTAGCATTGCTTCCCAGCTCACAGCTCGGAGGTAGCCATAGCTAGACCTCCGAGTTGATCTCCATCTCGTTGTCAGAGTTAGACCCAGAACATTCTGTTTGTCTTCCTCATCTGCCAGCTGCAAAAAACAAGGGCGTGGGTAACATCTGGTTACCTCAGTGAAGAATTAGTCAAGCAATTCAATAATCTTTATCTTCCTTGTCCTCTTCACAACCCTAGGTGTACTTTCCTCTGTGAGATGCCGTAGAACTAGGATTTATGTCCTGGCCTGCTGCCTTGGATAGATTTAACGTCCTCCCTCTGCCTGGGAGGGTTTTGCAAAATGCTGCCTGAGTGTTTGGGACGCATTGAGTGCCTGGTTTGGACCGGCTTGCTGATCTCCCTGGACCTCTCTTCCGTTCGCCTGGAGAGTCTGATTTGTGTGATTGTAGTGTACCTCCGCTGTTGTGCTAGGCTGCGATTCACCTGTCAGCCATCTAGTTGTCATTGTTGGCTTTCTAGAGCCTGGCTGTTTTGATTCATAGGAGTCTTGTTTTTCCTGGGCTCCCTGGGGGAGCAGATAGACCCGAGGACTGGTTCCGGGAGAGCCTGTGGTCAGGCTGGGGGCAGGAGGCATTACAATGTTTTTTCTCTTACTGCCTCACAGAGTTGTTTTGAGGCGAATGCAACTCTTATTTAAAGTTTTTAGAAGAAGAAACGCTTTGCAAACGCCAAGATGCTAGCTACAGTAGAACCTCAAAATAATGTGATTCACACACAGACACACATGTGCCAGTCATGTCACATGGCTCCGAAAAACAGGTTTTCTAGTCGTGAAATCCTGGTCCATCGGGAGGGAAGTAGGAAGAGCCAGGAGGGAAGTAGGTAGAGCCAGGGGATGTGCTTCCTATTGGGTGTGCGTGTAGCTGAGCCCAACTCCCAGAATGCACCGGAGCAGGACAGGGAGAGCCTGCCTTCCAGCTGCCTGCAGCTCATTCACTGGCAGCCTGGCCTGAGTCCTGGATCCTCCCGGTCCCTTGGTTTCCTCACCCACAAAATAGGGACCATAACCGGGGTGTTCTTAACAAATATTATAGAGCCTCAGTTTTCCCGTACATAAAATGGAGTTAATAATATCAACTTTTAAAGATATCAAGGGAAATGGCAGTGATCTTTGGGTTCCAGGGTGGTCGGCGCTGTGTCTGATGGGAGGATTGTCCTATCTGGGCATTGCCAGGGGCCCCTCCTTCAGCCCATATCTGCAGGAAGCATGGTTCAAACGCTTCACCTCTTCTTACCCCTTGAGGAAAGTTGGGAATGTTGAGGCCATAATGTCCTTGACCGCGGTGGGGTGCAGAGCAGGCTCTCCATATCCAACATCTGACCTGCTAGCCTCTCCTGTTCTCACTCTGTCTGACAAGGATCTGAATTGCTCCGTGCCTTCTCTTCCCTATTGTTAAGCCGCCCAGTGCCGGGCTCCTGTGTGCTTCCACCCACTCTCGGGCGTAAGGCGCGCTTCTCTCAGCCCGTGCTGTGTAAGTTCTGAGCATTACGGCAAATAGAACTTTGGGATGACAGTCAAATACATTTGAGGAGGAAATGTTGGAAAATAATCCAATAGTGAGCTCCATTTGGTATGGGGCCTTTTATCAAGGCCACAACCTAAACCACTTTATGGAATTAGGTAATAAAGTTATCTTGTCAGACAATAAAAGGAGGAAGCAAGGACAGAAAAGAGGCCTAGAGACTCCTGCGTGGGATGAGGAACTTGTATGCAGAAGATTCGGGGACCATCTCCTCACCGGCAGGTGCTGGAAAGCTGTGGGCCCTGACTCCGAGTCCTGGAGTGTGGGCACGGCCGGGTGACAGCGGGAGGGGAGACGATCAAGAAAGCGGAAGTCTGGAGGTCTAGGCCTCCTCTGTCTTGCACAGCCATAGGGGCTGGTCCGCCTTTTGCGGCCATGAATTTTAAAGGACTTGCCCGTGAAGACTTAACCAGCTCTTGGTTCAGTGGAATTGGCCCCCAGACCTCTCATCCAGCCCTCAGGGGCACGCAGCGCCCCTTCTCCCTGGCCTGTCTTCACAGCCCCCCTTCCCGTTCCCGAAATGATCCCAGAGTCTCTGGCTCGCTTCTCTGGAAACATGCACCTAGACAGTCCCGGGGCCGGGCTTTGTTCTGAGCTCAGAAGGCTTGCGAGTAGCTTTGCGCTGGGTGACTTCGGGGAACGCAGTCGACAGATGGAGGAGAAGGTTGGACGTGGGGAGCCAGGGTGGGTGAAGTCTTCTTCGGAGAAGTATCTGTTCCTCTTGGCCTTCCCGCCCCCTCTGTCCCTTTCCCGGCCATGTCCCCGGTGGTCCTGGCCTTTGCTGCCCTCCCCCAGCAGATGACTTTTCCTTTCTGCTCCAGGGCTGTTCTGGGGAGAAAGGGAGGAGGGGAGGAGGGGAGGATGTTGGAGCACTGCCTCTTATGCTATCAGACTCCAGCATTAGAATCTTGGAAAGGCTCCACCTGGGAAAGAGTTCCAGAGAAAACAAACTTCAGATCCCGGCTCATATGGGAAAAGGCCTGTGAGCACGGAGGCAGCTTCGGGGACCTTGGCAGAGGCTGACGGGCTTGGCCCTGCCGCTGATGGGCCTGCCCCGGAGCCTCCCGGGGCCATGGACGCTGCGTGTCCTCCAGAGGAGACCTCTCTCTCTAGCTGCCATGCTGCTGTTGACGGGCGTTGTGGTCTGTGTCTCGCCGGCAAACCGACCGCTTTTGTTTTTCCGGCCTTTATGTCCTAACGAAGGCGAGGAAGATTTTAAGGAGCCGAACACCCCCACTCGTCTTCTCTCTCCCACCCTTTTTCTTGTTTTCCTCTTGGAGATGAGCTGAATTTCTTCTATGGGAGAGAAGGTGCCAGAAAGAGGGTCTTGGGACCTGCAGGGTTATCTCCCAGGTCCTAGGAATCCTCCTTCCAGCTCGAGGAACCACCCAGATAGCAGTGATGGCACGAGCCCAGGCTGCCCTGGCCCAGTGGGGAGAGGGACAAGCACGTTAGGGAAAGGGGCCGACAGAGGCCAGGTGATGGCGGGTCCTTCTCCTGACTCCCTCGCGCAGTTCTTGAATGCCACCGTGCCACACTCAGAGGATGCCAGCTAGACTTTACGCTAAAATAAACCAGGCGCCCTGCAGGTCAAGCAGCGTGAGGGCACGGGCTGGCAGCACCTGGGTTTCTGCCTGGCACTGTGCACTCAAGAACGGTACTTCCCTGTGTTTTTGCACTCGGGGCTCAAAACTGATCATTAACTGTCTGCCTCTTCTGCCAGGGGTCTTTTCAAACATAGACAATCATGGGATATTAAACTTGAAGGACAATAGAGACCATCTAGTCCCATCAACTCACTATATATATGAGGAACCTGAGGTCCAGAGTGGGGAAGTGTCTTACCCAAGGTCACATGGTGAGTTACCTCCTTTGGCTTTTGAATTCGGAACAGACCCCTCCCCCGGCCATTGTTGATTCTTATGATCTTAAGACCTCATTGAGTCTCCATACACCCCAGAGGACGGGAAAGGACGAGGTGCCCGTGTGGGGTTGGTACTAACATCCCTTAGGTTGGAAGAGCCTTCCAGGGTAGGATGCTTCAGAGGCCTAGGTGAGGGCTGTGTGAGGGCTGGAGAGGAACAGAGGTGTCCTAGCCCTCGGGGCAGGCTGCCCAGACCCAGGAAAGCCCTTTGCCCCGTCAGCAGCGGGCAGCCATCCCGGAAACGTCACATCTTGAAACGGACCCTCTCTCTAAACATGATATCCTACAAGGGAGGTTCCTTCTATCTCCACAAACCTGAGCCTGCTTCCTGCAGAGCGGGGCTCCCCACATCCAAGACGACTCCACTCTGTTTATATAAGAAGGAGGGAGAAGTCTCAATGCAGCCTATTGAGTCTCTCTCCATCACCTTCCCCACCTCCAGCTGCCCGTGATGCGCAGGCAAGCCAACACACTTTCTATAGACACTATTTTACCACCCTCGTCTTGACCTGATGTTAACAGAAAAACCTCCTTCTGGAGATGCAATCAGGAACCACCCCCCTCGCTGAACACCCCCTTCATCCGTGGCAGTGTGGCCATGACGGAGCTGAGCTGCCACGGAAGCCCTCCTCGCTGGAGGCTGCCCATGGCCCGCTGGCCAGGGCTACTCAGGACAGCCCATCCCCCATAAGATTGGAGATTGTGAGACGGCGGAGAGGTCAGCTGTCACTTCCTACCCCTTCCTGGTGAAATGAGAGGAAAAGTCCACGAGAAGAGAGCGGCAGGCTTGGGAGTGCAGAGTTCCCTCCTCTCGCCCCCAGTGTGGGCTGTGTCACTCCAGCTCGGGTTAGAAATGGCCCTCCAGTGTCCCCTCGGAATGTCAGTTCGGAGAACGAGTCCTCCCTTCAGGACATCGTCAGGGGTTCCTCCCACTGAGCCGAGGCCCCTCCCACTCCTCCACTGAGAAGCCGAGGCCACGCCCCCGATGTTTTGCTCAAGTCCCTTCCCGGGTTCAGTGGAGGCTGCAGCAAAATGGAGTGCTTCCGGTTTCTCTGACCACGCTTGGCTCTAAGTTAATTTCCTCCTCTCCTGCCCCTTTGCTGACAGTTCACCGTGCCATGCCCAGTGCCTCTGTGCCCGCATCTCCCGTTCTTCCCCCTTTCCAGCTCCCTCTCTGTTTGCCCTCCTAGTTTTGGTCTTCTTTGGGGGTTTTGGCTTTTTACTTTATTTTGCCTTTTTCTGTTTTTCTGTTTTGTTTTTGTTTCTGTTTTTTATAGGTTTCAGAGAAATTATGTTGAATCCAATAAGCCTTCCTGGACATTCCAAGCCTCTTAACCATGGCATTTATGTTGAGGATGTCAATGTTTATTTCAGCAAAGGACGTCATGGCTTTTAAAAAAAACAAAACAAAACAAAACTCCTTTTAAAGCCTTCCTGTTCTGATGCCGCCTGGGTAGGCTGGCCCTTCTGAGAGGTTGGAAGCTCTAGGCCTTGTTCTCTTTGGATCCGGGGATGCTTAAGTAGAAACTGCATGAGCCACGGGTGCCCGCACCCTTGACCGCCACCGAGACGGGAGTTCCCCATCCACCCTGCAGGGCCGCCCTCTCCCTCCAGTCATCACTGTGTTCCTCTTTGTCCCGCCGCCATCTTTAGAGCCAATAAAGAGAATCCCAGACCTGTGCGCCAGGAACCATCCTGTAAACATGCTAGCCATTCTCTTTCTTTGCAAAAAACGACCCAGCCACCACAAGCAAGCCTGCTGAAGTCCAGCTTCGCTGCGGCCTCACTTGCCCTGCCTGGAAGCCGGGGCTCTCCCTGGCTCACCTCTGAGCCACCTCGTCGCCCGCAGCCTCCGGTGGGGAAGAGCATCTAAGCAGAGGTGGAGCCGGCGGTGCGAGGAGGGGGAGCCAGGCCCGAGCATTGGCGCCAGTTTAGGTCTCAGAGGAACGAGTGGAAACCCAGGTGTTCTCTGCGCTTTTATTTTTGCTGGAGAAAACCAGACCCGTGTATTTTTGGACACAGTTCCCCCTGCTTCCTCTTCTCTCTGGAGCGGCTCCCAGTGCGTGTGGCGTTAGAAACTCCTCGGAGCGTAGGACCCCCGGGCTCCTCCCTGGCACCTGGGCTGCAGGAGGTCCTGCCTGTGGACTGGCCGACCAGGGACCAAGGCCTTTTCTGGTAGTCCGTGATCCCAGGATCCTGTCTCTTCCCCGTTTCACTTGTTCTTGACTCTGAGCACTTGTGGAATCCAGTGGAATCACCACGTCAAGGCCAAGAGGAGCTGAAGGGGAAGAGAAGTAAAACCAGGCCTCCCCAACCCCTCCCGTGGCGCCAGTGGAAGTGCCATCCTGCTCCCTGGTCACGATGCCTGCGCACCTTGCTGGCTCTGGCTTAGGCCTTTCCCCACGGCTGCCCTCTCCCCACACGGGAGGTCCCCTGCTTTGATTTTTCTTTTTTTTCTTTTTTAAGGGGGCACAGTTGTAGGGTCTGAACCTCTCCCAGATTTGCTGCCACATTGGTGAGAGGACTTTGGCGCGGGCCCAGCGACCACCGCCCACGGTACCTCTGTTGTGGGAAGCCAGCCCCGGCTGCCCCCGGATGGTGGAGAGCCTGGAGCAGGGTGCCTCCGCCGGGGCGGCCCTAGAGCCCGATGGTGGGGGATGGAACCCACGGAGTTTGGGTGGCGATGCACAGCACTAGGTCACAGATTCTCCGCCTTGGGCAGACTTGCCTGGGGGTGAGGATTCCTCTTAGGATTGATGTCCTGGTCCTGTGCATGGTGGCTCTTCCTACCAGATGCCCAGCGTGATTCTGCAGATGCTCCCATAGGGTTTACAGACTCCATGTTCTTGCCCAGTATCTGGGGTGGTCTCCCAGGCACCCGAGTCCCAAGTACCATCCGGGGATTCGGGGTCTCTCCAGGGCCACGAGGTGTGTGCTTGTCCGGCCCCTCCCAGCTCCCCACCACCCTGCGCCCCCTGCTTCGTGTCAGGCTGTTCCCCACTGTGTCCCGCCAGCCCCTGGGCCAGGCCTCCTCCTGAGTGCGGCTTTAAGGCGCGAGCTTGAGGGTGATGTTTTTAATTATTGTGATCATTACCTCATTTCCAGCCTCCCAGGCTCCATCCATCCAGCATCTTTTACTCTGCCATTTTCCTCACCTTGTGCTATCACAATGGGGCGTTGTGTTTCCACAGAGACTTATAGGAGTGTTCAGTGTATAGTTTCTTAATAAACACTTTATTTTCTAATGAAATGGCTGGATCAGACCTCTTATTTGGCAATTTTGCAAAGAATATGGAAGATATAGAAGTTCTAAGCTACCCCCCCACCTTGCCTCATTTTACTGTTAATCTTTTAAAGAAGTTTCTTAGCCCAAGTCCTGTTTCCAAAGGTGTTTATACTCTGTTCCTTCGGTGGCCGTCATTGAGGCTCCTTCAGATAGATCAAGTCCATCCTGTGAAGTGCTTCCTCATCTTACTGAGAAGGAATTACAGGTACAGAGAGGTCAAGTGGTTCACCCGGGGCCACACAGCACGAGAGGCAGAAGCCAGATTCCCCCTGATCCCCCCGGACACTACTCAAGCGACTGAGACTCTTGACTTCTTGGTGGCTGGGGACTCTTGTGTTGTCCGAGCGCCAAGGCCTGTGGAGATCCTTTCTTCAGAGTGGATGTGGGGAGGGGGGTTTGAGAGTGGGGATGGCGGTTCCTTTATCTTTAATGCACCAGCAAACCAGTGGGATGGGAGAGCTTTACCTCCTCTCTGTGGGCCTTGGGGTGAGCTTGCCCAGAGGACGATGGGCCAACGTGCGGATCATTTATAGAGACACCCCATGCATGCAAACACATACACATTCTCTCTCCTCCTCCTCCTCCTCCTCTTCCTCCCCTCTCTCTCATGTGGGCTAAACGCTCATAGGCTCATGGCAGGTCTTGTGTGGGCTGCCAGAGAGGGAGGTAAGGGAGTCCTGTGGTCCTGCTGCGAACAGCAGGCTAGCTGGGCACTTCTATGTCCTTGGTCCTGGGCTCCGTCACGGCCGGAAAGGTGGAAATGCCTTCTGTAACCTATAATACCTTCCTCTTAGGCTCCCCGGAAGGGACAGAGGGAAAACTCCACAGGGCAGCAGTAGCAGGGGATAAAGGGATGGGGAGCCACCCTCCCAGCTCTGCCGCCCACCACTGCCCACGCTGCCGCTGGTGACGTGGGTGAAGCTGCCTGCAGCCCCCGGTTCCTCGGCTGGCTCTGACTCAGCGTTCGCCTTTAGAAGTCTCGTTCCCACCCCCGCACCTCCCAGCTCCAGGAAAAAAGTCTGGATCTGACAGTGTACTTACTCCCAGAGCTAAAGAAGCCGCCTCCTCCAATCCTACGTGGTCCCAAAAGTGAGTTGAAGGAGACGTACTGACAAGAGATAAGGTTCTTTGTCTGCTTTGGGGGCGCTTCAGAAATGCCAGCAGGGTTCTGAGGCCCATCTGGGTAGGATTTCAATCCCAATTCCTCCTCCTCCGTGGGTAAAGCTTTCCTGAAGTGACCCCCTTTTCCCGTTGGGATTCCAGCTCTTGTTCGGGAGACAAGGTCTCCCCTCTCTGTATCCTGTCCCGTTCCATCAGGGCACTGGTGCCTCCTGTCATGAGCTGCTGGGTGTGTACGTGAGGGGGTGGGTCCTCCTCACCCCCACATTTTGAAGAGGGTGGGAATGAGTGCCGTGTTCAGGTGCTGAGTGCTCTGGGGGATGAAGAGAACTGGGAGGACGAGGAAGCTGTGGGGCGTGCTGGCTTTCGTGAGGACCTCTGAGAAGCACGGATCCTACAGGGCACAGAGGATGCTGACGGCCCAGAGTCTGTGTCAGAGGCCTCCAGCCCACGGCATGACCAGGTCTGTGCAGGCCCCATCTGGAAAGGCTTGGGGACCATGGGAGGTGGAGGGGAAAGGCCGAGTCTCCAGCTCCCCAGAGAACAGCCGGAGCTGCAGAGACATCCTGGCTGGCTGAGGGCTTTGTGGAAACTTGAGCCTGGAAAGCAGGAGATGCATGAGCTTCCTACACGGTCCCGGAGGCAGCCCTGGGCGCCTCAGGGTCGTGGTGTTTTCCCAGGACTCCGTGCAAACGGGAGCTGCTCAAGGCCCCCCTGACGTACATGCACCTGGCTCTGATCTGGCTGAGGGTGGGGAGAGGGGCAGGTGGAGGAGACGAGAAGGGAGTTTGCTTGGCTCTTCTGAGAGGCAGAGACACTGAGCAGTTCCTCCCTTTTACCCCGTCTAAGAGCAATGCCGATTGCTGTCTGAGGCTTTGGAGGACAGCTTAGAGCTTCCCGCTCAGCCGTGGAGGGGCTTTAAGGACAAAGGGGTTTGAGGGTCAGAGCATCACATCGGCTCAGAAAACCCCTCCGAGCCCGACTCTGGTGAGGGCCACCGGAGGACTTGGTGGCTAACAGGGACACCCAACTTGCCTTTGTGCCTCTCCCTTTCTCTTGGTTCCTGCCACCCACGTGCTGTTACCACGGTAGCAAAATGGAGCCGGGTTCTCCTTCGGGGGCCTCCCTGGAGCCGTTGGCCTGTTTCCCTTAAAAAAGGCACCATGGTCTCCCCGCCTCTTGTCCCAAGTGCATTCCGCAGGGCAAGGACCTGTTCCCAGTAAGGTGACCTCATTGCTTCCCACGTAGCCTGGTGATCATTCTCTCTCGGGCTCTGAAATGCCACTGACTTTCTATCCTTGTGCTGCACTAGAATTGCATCACAGCGTTCTTCACTCTGCAAGGCTGGCGACAACCTTTTGGCCAAACAGCATGCGATCTTGACCCCCCAGCGGACCTGTCAGGGAGAGAGCGGGAGGAGGGGTGGGGGCAGGGTTCCAGGGAGGCGTGGACTTCACGCTGCCAGGTTCCTGAGGCTGTCGGGGCCGCCTACCACGGAGAGTCCTGAGTCTGAAGCTGACGGGACCCAGGAGAGCCCTGGACCTACAAAGGCCCTCTCACTCATGTCCAGTCTTTCTCAGCACTCGCCAGACAGGCAGGCTCCAAGGTCTGCCCTCCTGCTGCCAAAGTCAAGGACAGCGAATCCTCAAGTCTGGGGCACAGGCCCTCCTGCAGACAGTCGCAGGGAGCAGGGACATGCCCGAGGCCAGGCTGGCTGCTGGTTAAGCCCAGCTGATGTCTTTCGTACACACCAAAGCGTCAGCACGCCTTAGGCGTTAACTCTGAGAGAAAATTCATGTGACAGAGAGCCCGAGAAGCAACCTCAAAGCGATTTTTGTCCAGAGAATCAGTCTCTGAACGCCTAGGCTGGCTGAGAGGACACAGCCGGGGCCCCTGACTCTCTCTGCTTGCCCCCCTTCTGGGGCCACAGCTCTGGACCAAAGCCTGTCACCCCAGGGGAGCCAGGCGCAGAGCCAGCCAGTGGGAACCTGAGTCCTCGAGGAGCCGAGGCGACACCTCCCCCGGAGCGTGTATCCCGAGAAGGTCCTTCCCGGAAGGATTTAAACCCTCAGCCCATGTCTGAACGACTCACGGCATCGCTCAATCTTTATGGCTGTCCGTTTGACATTTCCCTCTCCTGTAACGGGCAATTGGCGCCTCGCACCTTTAATGCCAAATGGCCGATCTGGTCGTTTAGAAACACACAATAAGCCCGTCGCAGTCTCAGGAAGATGTCTTTGGCTACCTTAATACTTTTATTGAGTCAACCACTTGGCCAGCCATCATCCCACACGGACTGATACGTTTTCTGGGCAAAGCTCCAGTTTCTGCCACGCGGTCCTCTCCTCCTTTGAAACCCCTGCCTTGCAGAGACACCTCGTCCTCGGTCTGCCTTTAGTTTTTGGATAAGTGATGTTTTGGGGATCAAGCTTCCCTTCCGTTGGCTACAGTGCTGCTTCCTTTTAGTCTCATGAAATGCTACCAGTCCAATCAGGTAACTTTGGAGACTGTTGCCATAGCCACCTGTTGTAGATTCGCGCGTGCACGGAAGAATACTAAAGGCTCTGACACGTCCTGCCAAATGTAAGGGAACATAGGATGCCCTTCATTTAGCACCTGTTAATAAACACACACACACACTTTAGGAAAACTGAGTTGTGAGGCAGTGAGAAGCTTTTCAAAGAAGAACCAAGCAGATGTGTTCACCAATCACCGCCCTTCCTGAGGCCGTCTGAGCCAGCTGCGGGCTCCATCCCCACTCCCACTGCCCTCTGCTTTGCCCAGACACAGAGGTGATCTGGGAGCTGGCAGGCAGGTACAGGAAACCTTCCCTGTGATCTCTCGGAAGAAAATGGTAAGTCGCTTCACCTACGTGCCTAAGACGCCAGCCCTAAGCCTGGCCACCCTCCCGGGCTGGTGGAGGTGGCACCCCCTAGTGGTAGCACACAGAAACGAAGACCTGGAGCCCAGTGTGGGCACTTGTATTAACAAAATGCCTCGGGGTAAGTTTGCCTTTCCCTGTTCCTTATGTGTCTCTGGGCTTAGAGAAAAGACTCTGCCTGGACAGGTGCCCCCAGGAGTCAGTATTGTCTCCAAGTGGGAGACATATTTTGGTCCTTGGATCTGACTCTCTCTGCTCAGTGCCTTGGTGTATCAGCCGGGAAAGAAGGACTTTTGCCCCCTCCTGAATGCTGGGGAGACTTGGAAGCAAGAGGAAGGTAGAAAGAGGGAGAGAGCGAGCCACTATTCGCCTTGGGGCCCGGGGACTTCTCTGGCTGAGGCAGGAAGCAGACGCTCGGGGGTTAACCGACCCTCTGTCGCAGCAGGACAGGGCCAAGTGGGAGTTCTCTTGGAGATTTTTTCCGACTTTGATCTCAAGAAGGCAGCTCTGCCTGACAAATAGTCTGAAATGTCAAAGAATAAATGTGAAAGCTTGAGGGGTTGCTCTCCCGGGAGCTGCCTGGGCCGGTGAGGGAGGGCGAGGAGCAGGGAGAGAGGGCCCCAGCAGAACCCTTCACATAAAGATTCCGGCGCGGTTTGGTGATATTTAAGAGAAAAAGAAAACGCTGAATTATTTATAGCGCAGGAGATGGGAGCAGCCGGGCTTCAGATAATAGTTCCCTTTCCATTACTTAGCTGCCCTGCCTTTGAACTCGTAAAACTTCTCTCACTTGGTGACGTGAGATTGGCCTCTCTTTGAGTTATCTATTGTCATCGTCATCACTGTTGCTAATTTAATTAAGAGAATATACGTCCTTTGATATGGGAGTGGAGGGGGGGGGCAGTTTCTAGGAATCATGGTTGCAAAAGGCAAGAGTCACCTCCCCACCCCCCCCCTCTCTCTCATGAAAGGTCTTCAGCATGTCCCTCAGGAACTCTCCCCACCCCATCAACTTCAAACCCGGCCTACTCCAGCAAGGACTCGGGGACCCCCTCTCAGCGTGGGCGAGAGCATCTTGGTTTGGGCCAGGCCAGCAGTTGGCTGTGTTGATCTGGGAAGGGGGGATGACTTCTCAGTTGTTGCCTCCGGAACAAATGGAGGCACGTTTTGTCTTCTTCTTCTGGGTGTATGAAGGGTACCACGTGTTCAAAACACCCGTTCCTGGGTAGTCGGGGGTGCTGGCATGTGAGGGGAGAAAAGGGAGGCAAAGAAATTAAAAGGGGAGACACAGAAGTGATGGGAGTCTTGGTGGTGAAGTTGGAAGGAATGGGGTCTTGTCATCTGTTTATATTAGTGATGTTGCTTTCTTTTGATAATCATGCCCTGATTCTATAGCATGGCCAATTGAGACCCACTAATAATCCCAAAACTGCAGTTCAATTTAAAATTACAAGCTTGAGATGCCCTACGTTCCCTTTCCACATGTAACACCAACGTGCTCTGGTCCCTTTCCCACTCATGCTTTCCGCACGCCCCTGACACTCACGGAGGCGCAAACAAACGGAGCCACTTTGGGGACCGTTTGGGGTGTTCAGGAGAAGCTAGTCAACATGCAAATGAGACCATCAGGAAACCTTCACACAAGCAACGTGGTCTCTAGGATGCGTTGCTTTCATTACTAATACCAATACTTCTGCTTTTTCTCTAGACTCCTTTTTTTTTTCTCCCTGCCTCCAAGAACCTAGAGAACATTCTGCAGTGAAAATGTCACAGTGACACTCCTATTCTGAAACTCTGAAAATGTACTTATTTTTATACTCCCAGACCTATCTGCGGCTCAGAAAGGTCGTCCCCGTTGTTTCTCTCCGCTCCCTACTGTCAGTGATGTGGGTGTGTAAGAGACACGCATGGTGCAGACAAGTGAGCAGTTTTGAGGTAGTGTGATGGGATTACATGTGAGGTAAGCATGCAGGAAGGTCCTTACATGTAGTTCTTTTTTAAAAAAAATACATATTTTTATTGATTTCAGAGATGAAGGGGAAGAGAGGGAGAGAGAGAGGATCATCAATGATGAGAGAGAATCATGGATCGGCTGCCTCCTGCACGCCCCACATCGTGGACCCAGCCCGCAACCCAGGCCCATGTCCTGATTGGAAATTGAGTCATGACCTCCTGGTTCATAGGTCGATGCTCAACCACTGAGCCATGCCAGCTGAGCTTAAATGTAGTTCTTAAAATCGCTGAATCGTGGTACCGGTTTGCAGCTGTGTAAATAGAAATGGCAGCTCAGAGAACCCCACAAGTGGGATGACCATTGGGGCGTTGCCTTGTTTAGAGAGATGTCCATTCCTTGCAGCCTGGCGAACCCCGGTGCCATTGGCACTCAGCTCAGTAGCAAGGTCTTTGGCAACCCTGGCTGCTTAAGGCAGGCCTTCCACCTCCTGGATCATGTCCACGCTTGGGCAGCACTCATACAGCGGCATGCCCTTGTCAGGTTGCCATGGAGACTGACCCTGAGGCCTTTAAAACTGATTGGTATTTATTGGGGATCTGTAGTTTTCTAGATGCTGTGACCGAGCGAGACAGAGGGAGAGGGGGGGAAGGGAGAGAGACAGACAGACAGACAGACAGACATGGGCTGCACCCTGCTCTCCCTCATTCATGGGCTGTTGGGAGGATAGCTTTCTGCAACTGAGAGGGAAAGGCTCTGGCTAAATTGAATGGGAAGGTTTTTCCCTTCTGATAACAGTGTGGTGGAGGTGTTTTTATTTCTGATTATAGAAGCAGCTTACGTTCACAGTAGAAAAATCTCTTGAAATCCAGGAAAGCACACAAACATGTAAATTATCCGCCATCCGTCATCCAGAGCACCATTCCCATCGCCGCTTCCTGCCCTCTGAGCTTTCCTGGGTGCGCACTTCACTACTTACCGGAACCGAGCCGTTCTGCCTGCACCTGCACACTCACATTATGCCGCTGTTTCCTTTCCCATAAGTGTTTGCACGTGCCATTTAACCAGTCTTTTGCAACATAAACATTTTTGTATACACACACACACACACACACACACACACGCAAATTGTACACAAATGTTCCTCGTAGCATTTTTCAGAATACCCAAAAGTAGAAACAACCCAAATGTGTATCAGCTGATGAATGGGTGCACACACACGATGGAAGACTACTCATGACGAGAAGCAGGGAGGTGCTGCTGCATGCTACCACATGGGCGGACATCAGAAAGAGTACGCACAGCGAGAGAAGCCGGGGCCGAAGGAGGCTGCTTTCTTGGAACCGAGAGATCTTCCTGGTTCTCTTGTAGCTTTACACACTGTCCCATTGACTGGTGTATCCAGATGCGCTTAACTTCCTCACAGTGTTTTGCTCTTGTAAATAACCGAAATGGGTTGAACCTAAATATATTTTTTAAAGATAATCTTTTTAAAAAAATGTTGTTTTATTGATTGAAGGGAGAGAGAGAGAGAGAGGGAGAGAAAGATAGAAATATCAACGAGAGAGAATCATGGCTTGGCTGCCTCCTGCATGTCCCCTACTGGGGATTGAGTCCCCAACCCGGGCACGTGCCCTGACCAGGAATATGAACCACGACTTCTGGTTCGTAGGTCGATGCTCGAGCACGGAGCCACGCCGGCCGGGCCTAAACATAATAACACAGGGCCAGGTGACTTCCCATGGGGTCATTCGGCCAGAGCCTCCCTGCTTTTCAGGGCTGGGGATCCTGAGCTGTCTAGCCCAGAAATGTTAACGGCGTTCCGGATGGAGCTGCTAATCTCGTGTGCTGTGCAGACGACTAGCCAAGCGCGGCCCTTGACTTTCTTAAGGTCAGAGTGAGGGTCGGCAGGCGTGCCTGGCGCATACGGACCTCCTGCCCTGGCCTTTAAGCTGGCAGCCTCCCGGGAACGCATCCAGTGGGGCACAGCCACGGGGAGCGACGCTGGTGTAAAAGGCCACAGGCAGTTCAGAGCAAGGCACTTGCAGCCAACCCTGGACCTGGGCTCCCGGCGGAGGAGGGGCCCGCCCCGGAGAGAAGCGGGCAGCTAGAGCAAAGAGAAGGGAATAGCAGCAGGAGGAGGAGGGGTGGAGAGGTTGGCCGTGAGATTATCCAAATTGGCAGCTTTGGAGGCCAAGGGCTAGCGCTGTTTTCTCTCTCGTAGTGCTCAGTGGTGACAGCAGCACCCATATGCAGGGTCCAACACCCTCCCTCCTTTTTTCTCTCTGAACAAGGGCCCTGAGAGCCCAGCTGGTGTGGCTCAGTGGTTGAGCATCAACCTATGAACCAGGAGTTCACAGATGGATTCCCGGTCAGGGCACATGCCCAGGTTGCAGGCTCCATCCCTAGCAGGAGGTGTGCAGGAGGCAGCCGATCCGTGCTTCTCTTGTCCTTGATGTTTCTCTCTCTCCCTTCCTCTCGGAAATCAATAAAAATATATTTACAAGGGCCCTTGAAGTCCTTCTGGGGTGACAGTGGGATAGAAGCTGATCAGGCAAGAGACATTTACCCTTTCCTCTTCCGTCTCCCTGGGCTGTGTCTGCCGGAGACCAGGCCTCCGGGAAAGGCAAGACGCATGGACGACACAGCAGGTGACTCGGAAGGAACCCAGCCATCCCGGGCACAGACAGGCAGAAGGGGGCGGCACGAAGGATTCTGACCTGCCGGCGAGCGGGGAGGGGAAAGCACTGGTCCTGGGAGGAGCATTGGAGTCGCGACCAATAGTGCCATTAGGCCGTGTCGCTTCCCACGGCCAGGCAAGCTGTTGGTCATCTGTCAGGGGCGGCTGCCAAGGTGCCATGTGTGTTCCAGGATCCCCCGGGGGCTGGGCCTTCCTGGCTGCCAGGTGAGGGCGGGGCCGTGGACGCCAGCCCTGGGCGCCCACTCAGGCGTGTGTGGCCATGGCCGGAGGCGTTCTGGCATCTCCTGGAAGCCAGGGCGCTGGGAATGAGGGAAGCGCAGGGTGGAAGGGACTCTGAGTTCCCGCTCTTCCCCCCTCCCTGGCGGTGACTGCTGAGAAGCCGTTGTGAGTGATGGAACAGGAGTTTGCTGGGGAAGGCCGGGCCAAAGGGAGGCTTGGTGCCCTCACCCCCTCACCCGTGCCCATTTACTGCGTAGTTCCTCCCGCCATGCCTGTGGCAGGGAGCGGGGCTCGCAGACAGCACAGTGCAGCCAGACCTGTCCCTGTCGCCACTCAGAGCTGGCTCACTTCCTGCCTGGCCTCGCCCCACCCGCCTCCTGTTCCTGCTGCCGCTGCGAGTCAGTCCGCAGGTCTGCTATTGCCACAGCGCCGGGCACGGTGGCTGCCGGATAAATAGCTATTTCGCTTTCCAAAGTTGTTAACCAAGGCCTTTGTGAAATGCTCCTTTCCTTTGAAAGGTCTTTTAGGGAGGAATGTTTCCCGTTTCCCTGGGCATTCACCCACACGACTGACAGCCCGAGGGTTTTTTATGCCTCAGAGGCTCATCTTCTCTTAATGACAGTCAGCGGGTTAACGACCATTGAAACATCCTGTGCACGTGGGTGACAAAGATGGTTCCCATTTGGCCGCTGCCATAGGCACAATGAAGTGACACACAGCATCGGGATAAACACCCGGGCGCCTGTGCTTCCTAGGATTCCAGAATCCCGATCACACCTGTGTCCGACGATACCTGAGCATCCCCTCGTGCTATACGAGGCAGCTAGTGTCGCGAGAACTCGGGAGCCTTGGCCAGACCCTGAAGGACCTGAGATTCTCCTGTGTTGAGTGAGGACCAAGAAAAAGCCATTGCAGTTGGGGCCTCAGGGAATCCCGTGATTTTGGGACCGGTTGGGTCAGGGAGTGAGGGGGTAAAAGAGGGTGACGGCTTGGGAAGGCGTGGAGAGCTGGAGCTGGGTAGATGGCACGGGAGAAGGTATATGGGCCGTCCGTGAGTCTGGCCGCGAAGGGGGACTCACGGGGAATTTTCAGGGCAGGCTGGGCCAAGCATTATTTCTCATGAGGCTGGGAAAGCTTATCCTGGAGGGGACATGTCAGTGGGAAGGACAGAGGTAGACAGGAGATTCAAAAACTGGATGGAAGAAACGGGCCCATGTAAGCTTGGGTGGAGGGGTTTGGCCTTGACAAAAAGAGCCACCAGTTCATCTAAGACAGCAGGACAAGACAGAAAGGGGAGAGGCAGATTGGAAGAGAAAGGGGATGGAGGTCATTTCGTGCTGTTTCCTTAGCGAATCAGAGGACAGAGCCACCTGAGAGTGAGTCCGTTGACCTGCTGTCCCCTTAGGAAGAGGTTCGAGGTCAGTCCTGCTTGGGAAGGGGTCCCGGTATGGAGGACCTTTCGCTAAAGAGGCAAACGTGACCTGTTCCCGCTGGTGAAGATCTCAGTTTCTCTGCCCGTGTCCTTGGGGTCTGTGCCTCATGTTGCCTGGCGGCAGGCCGAGGGGAAAGTGTGGCAGGCCAGCTCCCTGGTCCTCATGCCCGTCCTGCTGAGAACTGAACGTGGCAGCCATGGCGGAACGGGGCGGCCCCGTGGCCCCACCGCCCCCCTGCGTCCGAAGACTGAGTGCACCCACCCCTTGCCGGTCTCTCGCCGTCCGTCCCCTTTGAAAGAGGTTCCCGGGGCCCAACTGATTGCAAAGGAACTGAGGGCTTCCCAGTGGACGAGGCGGCCCTTTGTGGTTTGGGGAGTCAGTGTTGTGCTCAAGCCCTCGTCTGAGTGCAGGGCCTCAGGTGGAGGAGAAGCTGGGACTTCAGGGCAGATGGAGAAGCTGAGGGTCTGGTTTTAGTGGCTCTGACCTTCCCATGTTCACTGGCGGATTCTGCGCTCGGAGGACTGTGGTCTCCCTCCCGCCCGCCCGATAGGAACCCAGAGCTGCGATGGCCCTCCTGCGGGGCCCTGGCCCGGTTTGGTAATTGCTCTGTCTGCCTCGGCGTCCGAGATCAGTTCTGCGGAAGCTGCAGCCGCCTCGGCCGGTGCCGGCTCGCCTCACTCAGTGTCTCCGAGTCCCGGGGGCCGACTGGATGATGATCATAAACCCTCCAAGGCAGTCTCTCATCTGTCTAGCCCACAGGCGCGGAGCTGCAGGGCCCTGGCTCTGACGGAGACTCAGAGCCAGCTCTCACGGACAGCACTCCACAGGGGGCCCGGCTGATAAACAGGCCCAGGAGCCGGGGAGACAGGGACCCGGTGGCAGAGGCTTTCCGTGAGCACTGCAGCGGGGCCTGGGACAGAGACGGCCCTTCCGTGGGACGGCTGCAGAGCCGGTGTTTGTTCGGGGGCAGGTGGTCGCCGCTGTCCAGATGGAAAGTGTGGGGCGAGAAGGAAGGGCAGTGGTTGGAGAGGAGAGCGGTGGAGGAGGGGCTGCTGATGTCGTGAGAGTGGCCGGGGGTGGGGCTGGGTCAGATCCTGGAAGCAGCGATGAAGCAAGTTGGGTATTCAGTCTAAGCCAAGATTTGAACGAGGGGAGAAACATCAAGAGGGAGAGAGGATTGGACGGGAGCAGAGCCGCTGCAGAAGGCAGCAAAAAGCAGGCCAGATAGGAAAAGGGGTAGACGGGCAAGGGGGTAGAAAGATAAAAGGGGTGAAGGAGTGTGTAAGGGCCAGGAGAGCGAGGTGGGGGTGGCTTAGTGTGAAGGTGGGGAGCCACAGCAGGAAGAAGGTGTACACTGTCTCCACATGGAGCAATCCTCTCTTTCAGAAAATGAGAGGGGAGGAGTTCCCAAGGCTGGCGGGAAGTGGGGTTTGGGGCCCCTGTGGGAGGTGGGGGGAAGCATGACTTCTTGGGGGGCTCCTAAGGGTGACTTCTGAGGCAGGTGCCCAGAGGCCCCATCGCCATGTCTCGGAAGCCACTGAGGGTGTCCGGCCCTTACAAGGAGAGGCGGCTACTTGTCACCACACAAGTCCAGCGGTGTCTCGTGAGGCCTTCTCTCCTGTCCCGATTCTCTACAAGGTCCGGAGAGACCCTTGACCCCCAGCTTCCGGCATCTTCCTTCTGGGGAGAAAAAAATGCTGTTGACGACATTCAAGGCCCGGACTCGTCTGTGGCTCTGTTTCTTTTGGCACCAGGAGAGCCAGAGAGGAGGATCTTCTCGTCGGAGGCCCATGGCAGGGTTTGGAGTGGGTGCCCAGGAGGCAGCAAACAGCTCCTCTGAGCTGCCACGCCAGCGGGGGCTTCCAGGGGCCGGGGAGGGGCACCCGGAACCCCCCTGTTTTTGACTCTTATTTTAAGAACAATAGAGTAGGAGGAGGTTCGGGAGACGGGCCAGGAAACCACCGGCCAGTGCGAGCAACATCTGGTGCGGGGGGGGGGGGGGGGGGACGCTTGGAAGCCAGCTCCGAGGATGTGGTGGGAGAACACCTGGCAGAGGGAGGGGAGGCCGGGATCCGGGATCTCGGAGGCTGTGCGGAACGACTCCTGTCGGCTGGGCCAAGTTCAGGCTGCCCGTGCCCAGGGCCTGCGTGGCCCACACCCACTGGCTCCGACCTCTGACCTCAAACCCCATCTGATACAGAGCTGGAGAGAGCGAGGACCAGAGAAGCGGCTCAGAGAGGGTGGCAAGGGGCAGGGAGGGTTTGGGGGGGGGGAGGGGAGCTGGCAGGTGTCTCAGCTGCAGGAGTGGGAGCCGGAGACGGGAACATCCTCCTTGGAAGAGGCCCAGCCCCGGACTTTTCCCGGCCGCTCCTCCTCTGCAGCGTGGGCGTGGGCCCCGCCGAGGCCCGCTGAGGGAGGCCTGGCGGGCAGGGCCGGCGGGCACGCGGCGAGCAGGCGGCAGAGCGGTTTGTGCTGATGGGGCTGAAAGGCATGCGTTTGTGCTGAGCTGGGGGGATGGAGGGAGGGAGCTGACGGCCCCATAAAGCAGCCAGACTCCCCGCCTCAATCTCCCTGATGTCTGTTACGTAAGAGACGTAATGCTGGCCCCTGCCCATGCCCTGGGCTCCCCCGAGCCTGTCTCCCCCGAGCCACCCTGGGGTGGGCTGGGTTCACACTGGGCAGCAGCAGGGGACTCGGAGGTGGTCCGACTGTGCCTGTGTTAGCATTGGGCGTAGACCTTCTGAGGAGAGAGAAGATCCTCTACAGAAGGCTGGCAGGATGTGGGGTGAGAGATGGTCTTGTGATGTGGTGGATTCCTCCTGGCGAAAGTGGGAAGGGACTCCCGATGGAGGGATGGGAGGCGAACCCCCAACCTGTCCCGCCGCTGCCCCTGTGCTATGCATCCATGGAAGGGATTTATGAGGAGGTGATGTGGGCCAGAGCTTTCCACAGCAGAGATGGACATTTCCTAAGGACACTCCTGGCAACACCGAGGCTTGGGACTGGCCCAGTGAATGGTCCAGTGTCGCTGCCCCTGTCCTCCTCCTGGCACTGACGTACGAGGCCGGGTGGACGGATGAATGAGTGAGAGCTTCTCGTCCTTTCTTCTTCGTGCGCTTGCTTTTCTGCATTTCGATAGGTTGCTGCCTCTGACTGCCGAGGTCTCTGAGGGGCTCCGCTTCCTGTTGGAGCCATGGGAGCTGGCAGTGGTGAAGGCCAGTAGGTGATTGTGGGCGGGGGCCAGCCGTCTGGTTCACCCCATGGTTCTCATAAGCATTCCTGCTCTCTGGCCTCCTGGGCGGAGCCCTGAGCTCCACAGCTGGACAGAATGACCGTGAACGTGCTAAGCCCTGGGTTTGCTGGTGAGGATGAGGCCAACCAGACAGCCTTGGGGGACAGGGGCAGACGCCAGGGCGGAGGGGCGGCTGCGGGAGGGGACGGGCCTCCTCGGGGAGACGGGGATGCAGACGGGGCCCCTGGCGTGGGCATTCTGAGGAAAAGCGTGTCTCCGGCAAGCTGGAAGGAAGCTCCAGGCCGGGAGGGGTGGGGCTGGGGGAGCCGGCGGCAGGTGGCTGGAGGGACAGATTCCCAGCCGGAGCCTGAGCTTCGTCGCTCAGCACCTAGCTCCGCACTTCCAGATGCTCTCCTCGGGGGCCCGCTCCTCGCTCTTGGCTCAGACAGCCCGCGCTTGATGAGAGCCAGAGGGGGCCCCTCGCCACAGAAGGGCCCGTGCGACGCGGAGGCATAGGGCGCGGGCGTGCGATGTCGGGGGCTCTGGCGTCGGTAAACGTCTGAGCTCAGGACGGAGCCCCCAGAGGCAGCACCTGGGGGCAGGGACAGGACGCGGCGGGACCTTATAGCCTCTTTTTCTGAACTCGTGTCAGGAAACGTGAGCTGGAAGTGGCCCCAGAACAGGCGGTCCTCTGCTGACCCTCTTTCTCCACCGCTTCCAGCAACAGCGGGGCCTCCTGTTTGTTTATTCGCCGCGTGAGAACGCACGTCTCCACCCTCGACCGTGACCTCCATCCTCGGCGCGACCTCCAAGGGTGCACGCGCCCCCCGGGGCGGAGACCGTGGCAGACGCAGGCCACAGGGGCGCTCTGTTTAGGGGTCCAAGTAGCAGAGGCTGTGGGTCCGATGCAGGTCTCAGCTGCCATGGTTCCGTGCGATCCTGATTTGGGGGCCGGTCGTGGGGCCGAGGCATAAATAAGGCTGCTCTTTGGAGCTTCCTGGATCCTTTCCCGTTCTCACTCCTCTTTCCCGCCTCTCCTCCCTCTTTGGAGTGCTCTTCATGCTCCAGTCTGGAGCGGTGCTGAGAGGGGCTTCTAATCCACCCCCCCCTCCCACCCAGTCATTAGTGAGAGCCTGCCGTGTCCTGGGCCCCCTGCTAGGCCCAGTGCACAAGCTCAGTAACACGGGCGCTGGCCTTGGGCTTGAGCATCTGCCAGCACCCTCTGGAGCCCCTTTGCAAAGCCACCCAATTCCGGAAATAATGGGGGGAGCCCCAGTCCAGCAGGAGAGCCCTGGACGGGACCTGGGCTGGCCAGCAGGAGCATCAGGTGCTGAGGCGATCCTGAGTCCACTTCAGCCAGGACAGGGACAGTGGCCACATTTTTATTGGTTTTTTTTTTTTTTTTTTTTTGAGAGAGAAACATTGATTTGTTGTTTCACCTATTGATGCATTCATTGGTTGCTTATTGCATGTGCCCTGGCTGGAGATGGAACCCACAACCTTGTGTATCAGGATGACCCTCTAACCAACTGAGCGGCCAGCTGGGGCCTGGGGACAGAGCCCTGCAGAGTTCTGCTGTGGGCCCTCCGCCCTCTGAAATGTCTTCTCCTAGAAAACCCCAGACATGAGCTCAGGACGCCCCCTTGTTTCCGTGACCTGTCATCCCCCGGGGCTGTCCCTCCCTGTGACAGCTCGCCAGGCTCTGCTCTGTCCGGGAGGGGGGTGGGGCGGCTTCACAGGGCCTGTGCCATCCAGGGGTGCCCTTACCTGGTCATGCTCTTACACAGTACCGAAGGGGAGGCCAGTTCCATGTCCACAGGAGGCGAGACGTAGCCCGTGGGGCCGTGAGAAGGCGGGAGGGCAGGAGGGATTCCCGCCACCCCCACCAGGGCGGGGCAGGCCCTCCCCGCCGTCTCCTTCCCCCTCACAGGCCCGGAGCCCGCCCTCCGCCTCCCCCCTGCCACTTCAAACCCTCGGCCGGGGCCCTGGGAATGTTGTTCTTTCCCATTTAGAGACATTCCACTCCGTGTGTAATTAAATGTGTGGGATTGAATTAATGTTTTCTCCCGAGCAGTTTTGGCAGCCTAAGACCCCAGGGTCTGGCTAGTGTAAAGCAAACACGCACTTCTCTGAGACCCTCCCTTCCTCTCCCTGTTCCTGCTCTTCTGCCAAGAATCTCCCTCCTCCTTCGTCCTCCGCAGTCATCCTCGGGCCTCGCCTTGGGATGGGAGGGCCCCCGAGGCTGTCCAGACCCTCCGTTCTCCTGTGGGTGTTGGAGTCTTCCGCTGTCCCCTCTGGGTGGTGCCACCCTCATCTGCAGGAGCATCCTCCTTGCCCTTGGCGAGCTCCGGTGGCGCTGACCAAGGGCGGCAGGAAGTTCCACGGGAAATGAGTGTGGTTCCCGCCAAGGGCTGTCACCTCTCTCCCAGGGAGGAGGGGCAGGGGCCAGGGAGGCTGGTGTGGAGGAGGGCATTCGGCCTCCCCATCTGTGGCACTTGGGGTAGCAACACACAGTGTTGAAGAGAGTCCAGAAGATGAATGAGGCAACTCATGGTGAGAGCTTAGCCCAGTGCCTGGCTTGGGGAACGTTCTCACTCAGTGGCGGCCATTTTGTTATTAATAAAGGCACCAGGGCCTGGCTGGTGTGGCTCAGTGGTGAAACATCGACCTATGAGCCAGGAGGTAACGGTTCAATTCCCGGTCAGGACACATGCCCTAGTTGTGTGCAGGAGGCAGCCGATCCATGCTTCTCTCTCATCATTGATGTTTCTCTCTCTCTCTCTCTCTCTCTCTCTCTCTCTCTCTTCCTTCCTCTCCGAAATCAATACATATTTTTTTTATAAAAAGGGACCAGGGGACAGCCATAAGGTAAAACAGACAAGCACGGAGGAAGGTGCAGCTGATGGGGACCCACTTTGAGACGGGGAGTTACCGTGGTTCAGGGATGAGGGGAAGGCAGTGCTTAGGAGATCCTGTCGGGATGAGGTGACAGAGCAGCTGGCCAGCCTTAGGGATGCCGGGAGGGCCCGCATCTGGTCCCCGAGGGGACAGCCTTCAGGGAAGGACCAGCTCAGGCTGCCGCACGCATGGCCTCGTGGGACAGTCACCCGGCAGAGCTGCAGGACCGCCAGGGAACTGCTGCCGAGGCGTCCTGGGCCTGGAGCAGGCGGCTTTGGGGACTGACCCACGGTTATTTATAGTCGCAGACGCCAGGGAATCTGGTCTTTCTCTGCCGATCAGTAGCCACCTCTGGTAGGTGGTGGTCTCTGTCTTGATGTCTTCATCCCAGAATCTGGCCAGCGTCTGCCCACTGCCTGCTTTGAACTCTGAAGGAGTTTGAGGAGGGACATGGCGGAGGCAGGCTTGGACGGCCTGTGTATGACCCCTTGCGTTGGAGCTGGTTTCCCTCTTGGTTTTTTTAAATTTTTATTTTTATTTATTTATTTATTTTTTTATTTCAGAGAGGAAGGGAGAATGAAAGAGAGAAAGAAACTTCCATGATGAGAGAGAATCCTGGATCGGCTTCCTCCTGCACACCCCTCCCTGGGGATCGAGGGCACAACCCGGACATGTGCCCTGGCCAGGAATCGAACCGTGACCTCTTGGTTCGTAGGTTGACACTCAGTCTCGGAGCCACACCTGCTGGCTCCCCTCTGAGCAACATCAGGCCATGTTATTTCCAGGGAATGTCACCGTCCTTGCCCAGGGTTCTTTCCAAGCCCCTGTGTGTGTGCAGGTGTATTTATCTCATGGTTTTGTTTAGATGAGAACATCGCAGAAAGGGAGGAAACGTACTTTTGTTAAATGCCCATTATGTTTCAGACATTTCCTGTTATCTGTTATTTAAAAGAGTAGGAGGGAGGATAAGGCACAGGGTCAGGATTCAAACACAGACCTGGCTCTTTCCCCAGTCCTCACTCATTCGGTGATACCGTTTTGTGTGAGTGTTATGCCTCCTCTTCATCCCAGGGCAGCGGGTCTGGAGTAATCTATGCCTCCATTTTCCAAGAACACAGAAGTGAGGCTGACCGTGGCCACCTGTGTCTCTGGCCATGTCTGTCTGTCCAGTGGATTGACCGGTGCAGGTCACAGAAGGCGCTGCACGTGAACAGAGGCAGGAGAGCGGATGACCCCAGCCTGCCCTCTGACCTCTCAGGGCTCTGAGGTGGCAGGTGGCATCTCGGGTTAGCAACCCTGCCTTGGGCCAGGCTTGCTGCCCGCCTGGGCGACCTCGCAGGAGTGACTCCTACACGCGCGCGCACACACACACACACACACACACACACACACACACACGGCGGCGTCATCTTGGCCCTCGGATGGAGCAGGGACGGAGACGCAGAGATTGGCATCCTGTACCTGTCTGATGAGCCTGCTGTCCGATGGAGACAGTGGCTTCTTCCCGTGGAACGCAGGCAGTGGCTCTCTTGCAAAAAAGGAGTTTGGGAAAAGCCGGGCCTGAAAGTGCCAGGGACCCTTTCATCTCCCCAAGACGCCTCCTCGCTGTCTGCTGGCCTGTTTTCTCTCCAGCCGCCCGCATTGCTGGGGACTGACTGCGAGGGCTTCCCACGCCCAGGCTGTGCAGGCCCCCTGCCCGCCCTCCTCTCCCCCCGCTCCCCCAGTGTCCCGGCGTCTGAGCTTGGTGACCCAGACGCTGCCGGGCTGGCCCGCCAGGCAGTAAAAGGAGATGGATGCCCTCTCCTCCTAGGGAAATCCATCACTTTTTAGCATGTGGGTCAGAGGGCGGCACCAGCGGCAGCTCTGAGCAGTACGGCGTGAGCTAGAAATAAGCGCAGAAAGAGGCCCAGACAGACGCCTGGACGTCAGAAATAGCCCAGCCTGCTCCAGCCCCTCCTCCCGCACCTCCTCCCGGGGCCTCCCGGAAGGGGCGCCCACCCTTCCCTTGGGAAGATGCTGGGCTAGAGTGCCCGGAGGAGCGGGAGGTGGAGGGCCGAGCTGCTGTGGCCCTCATCCTCTCGGCGGCTGCAGGGAAGGAACTCACAGGACACGCAGCCCCGGTCATGGAAAGAACGCAGGCTCAGAGCCACGAGGAGAAGGAAGAGTCCTTTCTTAGCCGCGTTTTAGCTCTGGGAGCTTGGGAAAGTTACCCGCCTCCATTTTTCCATCTGTGAAAGTGGTGCAGTAACACGCATCTCTCACGAGAATCCAAAGTTGAGCCAGTGGTAGGATTGGACACATATTGTTCCTGCCCAAGTGCAGGGAAAGCAGGTGCCACGATGGTGGTCTGGGCCCCAGAGTCCCATGGGCAATGGGATTGTCCCCGTGGAGGTGTGTGTGGCCCGTATCCAGTCTCTCTCTGCCACAGCTCGTGGGGCCGAGTGGAGCCTCTTACCCCCAGGCCTGGGCGGACGTCCGCTCCTGGGAGGACTCGCGATGGGACGGACATCACCTGGGAGTCTGAGCTGGAATCGGCCCCAAGCCACAGCTTATTCCTCCCAGAATCCTGTGCACTCATCAGTGTGAACTGCTCCCAGCTGCGGTCTGGAGACATAGGGGCGTGGCAGGGGCGGAGCTGGGATTTGATTCCGGGTCCCGCTTCCACTGTGAGAGGCCGTCTCCACGCCCAAGGTGGGGTGCTGCCCGAGCCTGCCGCGGGCTCCGGAGCGGGGCTCCTTGCTCTAGGCCCCTGTGTTCCCCTGCCCCCCGGGCCTGGAAAGGGGAGACTGACGCGGCCGCCTCCTCTCTGTCCCCCACCGCGCAGACGTGCAGCACATCAAGCGGCGGGACATCGTGCTGAAGCGAGAGCTGGGCGAGGGCGCCTTCGGGAAGGTCTTCCTGGCCGAGTGCTACAACCTCAGCCCCACCAAGGACAAGATGCTGGTGGCCGTGAAGGTGAGCCCCGGGGCGCGTGGGGGCAGGAGGGGCTGGGGAGCAGGAAGGAGAGGCCCCCTCCTTCAGGTGCAATGGGGCCCTTGCTCCAAGGTCAGCGAGCTGTCCTTGGGACCAACACCCACTTCCTTCCTTTGGCGTCAAAGGTCCGGCTGGCACACACACGTGAGAAACAGGTTTTGCTCGGGAAGGGCCCTGGCCTTCTTCTGGACACCCGGGGCTCAGTCCCATCCCCAGGGGGGTGTCCCTCCCCGCTCCTCAGTGACCTCCCAGGACGTGTCGCTGCCTGCAATGTCACCTGGCCATTGCTCTGAGGGGAGTCGGGTGAGGGTGGGCTCCAGAGGGCACCAGCCATCACTGGGAACGGGCGAGGGGAGGGTGTCGGGCCCTGAGCAGGGAGAGCAGTGCCCACGGGGTGCAGGTGCCGAGGGGGACTGCCTGCCGGCAGCTGCGGGAGGGGCCTGTTCACTGCGGGCTTCTGTGCTGAGCGGGCTGTGCAGCTGTGAGCTCCAGACGCATCGCCCGCCCCGCACCCTCCTGCAGTAAATCCGTGTCCGACAAATCGCTGGACATGATCGGCACAAGCAGGAGTCAAGCCGGGCCGACGTGGCTCAGTGTCTGAGCGTCCACCTATGACCCAGGTTTGATTCTGGGTCAGGGCACAGGCCCGGGTTTCAGGCTCCATCCCCAGTAGGGGCTGCACAGGAGGCAGCCAGTCAGTGATTCTTATCATTGGTGTTTCTCCCTCTCTCTCCCTGTCCTTTCCTCTCTGAAATCAATAAAAATAAAATTTCCAAAAAAAAAAAAAAAAAAAAAAAAGGCAAGTAGCCTCGCCGAGGCTGCGTAAATCCGGGGTTGGTGGCTGTTGTCCCGTAACGTTTTAAATAAACGAGGCGTTGTCTGTGGAGCTCTGCCCTGGGAATGAGTAAGGAGGCAGAGTGTTCCCCCATGAAAGTGGTGGTTACTGCTGGACACCCTGAAATCGTGCTTGCACTGTGGGTCTCCGTAGACACGCAATGGTCAGACAAGATGGGTTTTCATATGGCTTGCACCAGGGGTGTGGGAACGGTTCTCGGTTTATCCCTGAGCTTAGAGTCTGCGCTGCCCTGAACCCTAATTTATAGGATGACACTCATCCGCTGGGCCTGCAGCGCCGCCTGGGAACTGGTGAAGGGCCGGGGCATTCTTGGACTCTGAGCAGGGAGTGAAGTGATGGCCTAAAACCCTGGGAACCGCTTCCCCCCGAGGGCCAGGCAGTGGGGAATGCAGGAAATGTGTGTCTGCTTTCCTCCTTTTGGAAGGTTTTCCTTCTCCCCCGGGGCCTGGGGACCTGGAGGGGATGGGCGCTCCAGGATGCCACACCCTCGGGTACCCCGTGGGCCCAGTGGTGGTGATGGTGGCCATGACAACGGCATCGGACAGACAGTACTCAGCAGGGTCCTGCTGTAGGTGACGTGTGCAGGCTCATGCTTCCTTCTCACAGGAAGCCTCAGAGCCTGGCCCGGTTCTGGTCTCGTCCAGAAGAGGCACAGAGGGACGGTGGGCAGTGCATCCAGGACCCACAGTGGTCAGTGGTGCGGCCAGTTCACGGCCGGGCAGCTCCTCTCCTTCCCCACGAGGGAGTGAGACCCTCACCACGATCATTCCTGCCCCCCCGCTCTGCCTCTCCACGCTCTGTCCCCGGCCACCATTCTCCCTGTGGTTTATCCAGTGGAGGCTTCGTCTCGTCTGCGGCTCTTGCTGTTTAGCCTCAGTGACTGTATAATTTATTTCCGAGATAGCTAATTGGGTCTTGATTTTATTGTTATCTTACTTCTCCCTGTTTTTACTAAATACCTCTGATTTTCTTAATATACTTTTTGCTGATTTCAGAGATGAAGGGAGAGGGAGAGATAGAAACATCTCTGATGAGAATCGTGGATTAGCTGCCTCCTGCACGCGCCCCCCACTGGGGATGGAGCCTGCAATCCGGGCATGTGCCCTGACTGGGAGTCCAACTGTGACCTCCTGGTTCCTAGGTCAACACTCAACCACTGAGCCACGCTAGCCAGGCTGATTGTTGTGACCATTTAGATAGCTTCCCTCCCACCTGACTGAACAGTCCCTCAGACCCAGGGAGCTGGTGCCTAGAGGGGAAGCCTGAAAGGGCAGGGTCCTCAGACGTGGGAGGGAGAGAAGTAGACAAGGGGCCGAATTCCGGCTCCGCTTCTGTTCCGCGGGTCCTGCTGGAAGGGCTCAGAGACCCTGGAGCGTGACCCATGTCCCCGGATCCCGGTGCCACCAACCGGTGACCCACTTTGAAGTTCTGCTCAGAAGAGGACCCCGTGGAGACGGGCTGGGGAGTGTCAGTGATTTTCCTCCTCATTCTCCTCCTCAGGTCATCTCTGCCCCAATTGTGTCAACCCCTGGCCCCTGGCCCCCCATTTGCTGAGCACGACCCTTTGCCAATTACATACCCACTCCGGGTGTGACCCAGGAGTGGGGCGTTTCATGGTGAAGGGTGTGGGTAGACTACGGGCGATGGTGGTGCCTCAGCTCCTGGTGCCTTGCAGGGTGCCAGCCCCGGGCACGCCGGCGGGCACTGCTGGAGTGCTGGGAGCGGAAATATCCAGCGGCTGCCTTTGGCCTCCGGGGCTGCGCGGAGATTGATTTACAGAGATGGGGAGAGGCCATTTGGCTGGCCCCACATGTGATCTACTTTTCCCTCCCATAAGCGCAGGGTTCCCATAAATCTCCGCATTCTCCCATCCCACCCATGCTGGGTTCCTCTCCCCCTCTGTTCTTCCTGAAGATAATAAATCGCTGGCGGTCACCCTATACCCACGCCCCAGCACATGGAGTTCAGGGCCGCCGCCAGGGCTGGGCCAGCCAGAGGCGCCCTCTGCCTTCTCCCACCCACAGCATCTCGCCTTTGTTGGCATCAGCTGGTGAAATGAGCAATGGGCACACGTACCTCAGTTGCAGATGGCCCTGGTCGGGGCCTGTGCGGGAGGCAACCAATCGATGTATCTCTCTCACATCAATGTTTCTCTGTCTCTCCCCCTCCCTCCCACTCTCTCTCTATAAATCAATGGGAAATATTAAAAGTAAAAAAAAGACAATCTTCTTCCTTGGGCACAAGCAGCCTTTATTCTGAGCACCAGGGTTCTGCTCAGGAAGGGGACCAGATCCCTGTCCCCTGGCTGCTGAAAACCTCTGTCCTGCCTCGTTCCCAGGCCCTGAAGGACCCCACCCTGGCCGCCCGGAAGGACTTCCAGCGGGAGGCGGAGCTGCTCACCAACTTGCAGCACGAGCACATCGTCAAGTTCTACGGCGTGTGCGGCGACGGGGACCCGCTCATCATGGTGTTTGAGTACATGAAGCACGGAGACCTGAACAAGTTCCTCCGGTGAGCCCTGACCCCGCCCCACCCCCAACCCCGCATCCTCTCTGCAACCAGAAGTTGTATTTGCGCCTTTGAGCACGAAGGTCCAGGGGTTAGACATGAGAAGCAGCCTTCCGCTCTTCTGCGTCAGCTCCTGGGCTGCTGGATTCAGGCCTTCATCCCTGCTTTGGGGCCATAGGCCCGGGGAGCCCCAGGCCTGGGGGCTCGGTCACTGGGCCCAGCCACCCTGTGTGGTCCAGAGAGTGGACTCAAGAGTCTTCCTACCCAGAGCATCCCTGCTGGGGAGCTTGTAGAAAATGCAAATGAACTAGCTCCACCTAGCCAATCAGAACCCTGGGGGCGGGGCCCAGGGAGCTGATTAACGAGCCCTCTGGATGCTCCTGAGCCGCATGTCTGGCTTCCTCTGCTCCTGCTCACCCCTGTGGTCCCTCTGGGACCTCTGTGACCGTGGTCAGGTGATGTGATCATTTTGTGCCTCGGTTTTCTTATCTCTGGATTGAGGTGGGAGGATTAAGTGACTGAATATATTTAAGATGCTTGGAGCAGGGCATGGGACAGAGTAAGGGTTTTGTTAAATATTCTGTATTAGACCTCTAGAACCTGGGCAGCCCTAGATATAAAGGAAATAGTCTAAAAGAGTAGGTTACTCCCTGACCCAGAGCACGTCTGCTGTCATCTTAGTGTGGAATCTGGATGCAGTGTTTCACCCACATCTGCACTCATACATTTTGCTGTAGACAGAAACAGGCCATGGGCAGGCTGAGAAGGAAGATGGCACGCATTGCTGTGGAGCATTCCAGAAACCTCCTGAATTCTCTCCGCCCCTCCCTTCTCCCCCGACCCCCCCCCCCCCCCCCCGCAGGGCCCACGGCCCAGATGCCATGATCCTTGTGGACGGGCAGCCGCGCCAGGCGAAAGGCGAGCTGGGGCTCTCCCAGATGCTGCACATCGCCAGCCAGATCGCCTCGGGCATGGTCTACCTGGCCTCCCAGCACTTCGTGCACCGGGACCTGGCCACCCGCAACTGCCTGGTGGGGGCCAACCTGCTGGTGAAGATCGGGGACTTCGGCATGTCCCGGGACGTCTACAGCACCGACTACTACCGGGTAAGGGGGCTCCTCCACCGCAGGGCTCCGTGACGAGTTAGCGCCTCGCTTACGTGTCTTCGTCCTTGTCCATTAACCCCGTCACTCGGAGCACACGCAGACACAGCCCACACGTGCCCTCAGCGACTCTCCTCTGGCCACACCTACACCCTGGCACCTGTTTATTATTCCTTCTCCTGACACTGAAAGGCCATATGCATCGTGTTCTCACTTGTGTCATTAGCTAACACTCATCCTTCGTGCAACTATATACATGTATATAGATTTGCACGGATGCCCGCAAGTGCACACGCAGACAAACCCCACGTGGTGCTAGCTTTCAGCGCCTCCGAGTCAGATTCCCATCCAGCCCGCCCACAAGCACATTGGCGTCTCGGATTCTCTGCTGACCATGCAGCTCGATTTCAAAGGCAGTTCTTGACCAGAAGCCAGAACCCAACGTAAAGGAGCAAAATGGTTCGTGTTGCGCTGAGCGTAGCTCTCAGCGCAGCGTAGGAAAGGTGAGGGAAGGGAGCACGTGACCCCTGCCCGCGCTGGAGGGGGCGCCGGTGAGAAGCAGCTTTCTGATCGGGGGAGGAGGCCTCACGTCCAGTTTCACACTGCGTGCTTGTCTGCGTTATCAGGAGTCTTATTTTGCTCCCAGGCTTTTCCCCCCTTGGTCTTGGGGAATTATCTCCCCACGGATCATTGAGTGGTTCTGACAGTGTTGTTATTGCCAGCGAAAGTGGGCTGAGTGTCATTTAACTCAAAAAATAGCAGAGGGGGCAGGGAGGGGATATAGGTGCAACCTGAGATACAGAGACAGAATAACTTCTGCAGACTGAATGCAAGTCAGTTGCTTGGAAAATATGGAACACTTATTTCGGGGGACATTGGAGGGGTGAGGACTTGCGGCGTGCGGCACAGGGAGAGGGTGGGGCGGTGTCTTCGGGGCATGGCAGCCATCTGTCCCATGTTCGTCAGGAGTGGGTGACCATAGTGTGAGCAAAGAGCTCATGGCTGTGCCATTGGCTCTCGCATGTTGCAATAGGCTGGGGCTTGGCGCCTGCAGGGCAGCTCTGCCCGCATGTTCCTCCTGCGGGCTCTGTCTAAGCAGGACGTTAAAACGAGTCACTCAGGACGTGTCACCTTAGCCCGGGGCCTCAAGAAAAACAGGAGGGAGGGTTGAGAACGCCCTTTGTGGTCGGGAGGTAATTTGTTCATGGGATAGACAGAGGCTGGCCGATGACAGAGCATCAGGAGAGCATGTGAAGCAGAAGTAGACAGACAGCTGGGGAGGGTGTGTGTCTGCAGCAACTGGTCGGTTTCTCGAGCCACCGTCCCCAGCCACGGGGAAAGGAGCAGGGAGCGGCGGTCGCCAGACGGATGGCCGGGGCGGGCCTGCCGGGAAACAGCCCCGCAGAGCCAGTCTTTAGCTTCTAGACCCCTGCTTTCCAGTCATTTTGAAGACAGGCATCGGCCTGGTTCCTCAGGGCCCGTGGGTCACAGATTTCTCGGGTCTCGCCGGAGCTGGCACCGTTTAATTGCCTTTGCGCTCCGCGTAATGGGGTTTGCTGGCCTGTCTGGCTCGCTCCGCTCCCTGTCGGTGTTGATAAAAGCGAGGGGCGGCTCGTTGTTTTTCTGGGCGAGGGAGATGTTTGATTAGGCCGGCCTGGCCTCCGCCGGCTTCCCCGGGGCCCTGGGAAACAGCATCTGACCGGGACGTGTGCAGACTCGGCCTGCAGACTCGCCTCCAGGAGTGCACTGAGTATTTCTCCATTCTGGTTCCAAAGAGGGAAGGAAAAAAAAATCACATCTTCCAGCGATACCGTGGCGCCCTTGCTTTAACAACTGCGCACTGCTGCTCTTTCCTCCCGGGAGAGCGCCAGGGAGCGAATCCGTCTCATTTCCGTGGGCACCGGGCAGATTGGAATTGAGGAACGGGGAGCCTGGGGGGACTGTCCACGTGCCAGGCACCCGCAGTGCCTTTGTCGTGCCGGCCAAGCCAGGTGTGAGCTGAAGCCAGCTGGCTCGAAAACGTGTCTTCAGTCCCCAGAAAGTATGAAATAGAGACGGGTAGCTGTTGCAGTGAGAACTCAGGGCGTCCCTGGAAAGCTGCCTAGTCCATTGATGGAGGGTAGGCCCTGGCCTGTCCACATTCAAAGAGCAGCTTGTATCCCATCTCCATGTCCAAGGTGCTAATGTATGCACAGCCCCTCCCCCTCAGGGGAAAAAGGAAGGAAGCGATTGGCCAGCAGAAACATCAATCATGCACCTGGAAGTCCTGCTGTCCTATTGGAAGGCATCAGGGAGACAGGGGCATTCTGCACTGGAGCCTGACTTTACCTGTTGTGCTTACATCCCAACCCCACCATGGGGTTGGCAGCCACGGGGCCTGGTGCCCTTTCCTCACCTCTGTTTTAACTTCCCACTTTAAGAACAAGGACAAACACAGCCTCTCCACGGAGTTGTTTTGATGGTAAGCAAGTTCATTAGCGCCAGGAGCCTGGGATACACGCCTTCCTGGATAAATTATTATGTATACTTTTTTCCTTAGACCCCTGCTCACCCAGACAGGAAACCCCGGGGAGGATCTCATTTCCAGAGGCCATTCCTGAGTCGGAGAGAGGAATCTCTGGGCCGCTGGAAAATCAACTGGGGTCACACAGCCGCCCCATGGGAGAAGGCTTTAAGGTGGCCACTCTGGCAAAGTCCCTTCATCTTAGTCGGCGCTCGGCTGCTCCGGTCAGTGCCTGCAGGGTCCTGCCATGGATCTCCGAGCCACGGCCATGTCCGGGGATTTAGGAAAGCTGTGTCTGCTCCGTGTCCCAGCTGAAGCCCCGGGGAGAGCAGGGATTTGTTGGATGAGAGGGCCAGGCGCCGAGGACTCTCTGCAAGCTGCCCCAGCACCGGCCTGCTCCTCTCTGCTCCTCTCTGCTCCTCTAGAGCCTAAAGTCTGTCGGGCCCGGGAGCTTGCTGGTTTCTGGTGACTAATAAAGCTAAATGATGAAGATTCAGGCGTGTGTGCGTGTGTGCATGTGTGTGTGTATGTGTGCACACGCATGTGTGCCTGTGTGTTATCTGTACACACCTACCTACCCAGGGCTGATTCCTCGCTGTGTATAGCAGGGCCGGCGGAGAGGTAGAGATAAACTCTCTGCCTTATGTTCTTTCTTTTTCATTTTTAATTTCTTAGAACAAACAGGCACCATCTGGCTCAGGCACGAGCGGTATGCAAACAGTTTACTAAGGTGAACTGCCTAATTTCCTGCTACACGCTCAGAGAGGGAAGCAAACATCTCTGCCTCGGGGTGCCAGCGCCCTGAGTTCCTGCCTCTTAGGGCCGCCTACAGGATGCTTCTGAGCTTGCCTCAGACCGGCTCTGGCAGGGTGCTTGGAATAGAACTGTGACCTCCTGGTTCATGGATTGTTACAACCACTGAGCCACACTGGCTGGGCCTGTGCTTCAGTTTTAAGAGCGGGTGCCTGGTGCTGACCGGAGACACGGCCGAAAAGCAGACATGCAGAGAGGCTCAGAGCTTCAGCTGCGCAGCATCCGCCGCAGGGCTGGGAGCCACACTGCTCGGATCTTTGCAGAACCCCGTAAACGCCAAGCCCCGCGAAGCTGCACACGCAGCAGCGGGAAGGAGCGCGGAGGGAGGAGCGGAGGACAGGCATGCTAATTATAGTATCACATTCCTGTTTCCCCGATTAAAGCCTCGGCTTTGCACACTAATTATCTACAGCGTATCAGACATCTTGCAGGTCTGCTCTTTAGGGCTCTCGCCGCTCCGCCAGCGCCGTGTCCATGTGGCCAATTAGCGGCTCCCTTTCATCTGCCAGGCCTGGAGCGCGGGCCCAGCTTCTGTGGTCTCTTTCGGGCTCTGCCTTCTGAGGGGCTAAGTCCCACGGGGGATAAGCGAGCAGAAGGCGGGATTTCTTCAGGCGGGAGGCAGGGCAAAGGTCCGAGAACACGGCCACGGCTCCGCTCCGGATCAGGCACTTCTGCTTTGCCCCAGGCTGCGGCTGGTCAGACCCGAGCCCCCCTCCCCTTCTGGGAAAACAAGCAACAGCCTTCAGTTGGGAAGAGGCTCTGCCCACAACCCCTCGATCCAGGCGAGTGACTGAGGTTTGCTTTTCTGCTCTTCCTTCTTCCTCTCCTTTGAGCCATGCAGGGTAATTGGCCAAATTCAGCCGGGAGGGCAGAGCGTCACTGGGAAGACCTCCTTGGTGCTTTCTCGGCCTCGGTGCTTCCAGACCCCAACCTGCCTGGACCAGATTATATACTTGGTGTCAAAACACAGTGGTGGTGCCGAAACCGGTGTGGCTCAGTGGATAGAGCATCGGCCTGCGGACTGAAGGGTCCCAGGTTCAATTCCGGCCAAGGGCATGTACCTGGGTTGCGGGCACATCCCCAGTAGCGGCTGTGCAGGAGGCAGCTGATTGATGTTTCTCTCTCATCAGTGTTTCTAACTATCTCTCTTCCTTCCTCTCTGTAAAAAAAAAAAAAAAAAAAAATCAATAAAATAAAACACAATGGTGGTGCTGGGGTATCCACCTGCCACGCAGGCATGCGCGCCACAGCGTGCAGAAGGGACTATGGGGCGGGATCTGGCGTGCTGGGCCTGGGACACGCCGGCAGTCTGGTGTGGGGGTGACTTGCAGAGGAGGTGCTGAGCGGGAGGTTGACGGGGCAAACCATGGACCCTGACAGGGAGGTGAAGCAGTTCCTTGGACCCTTTCCCCCATAGGCCTAGGGTGCGGGGCCAGTTGCTCTAACGAGGGCAGTCACGGGAGGCTTGTCTCCTGTGTCCGTGTAAATGAGGCTGCGAGTGAGGACCCACCATCAGCAGTGGCGTGTAGGATGGACAGCTGGGGACCGAAGCCTCAAGGCGAAGGCAGGCCATGACAAGGGTCCCGGGAAGAGGCGACGAGGCCCCTGCTCCCCTGTCGGCGTGGCGTGTGGAGGGGAGGCCTGGGAAGGTGACCTGAGGCCAGGCCAGGGCGCTCAGAGCCTCTTCGGTTTTGGGCTGTAACCGTGAAGAGGAGTGACAGTGAAATGGGAGGTCAGGATGGGCTTTCCACAAATGCGCCTTTTAGGCCACGTTCCGTGTCCCTTGAGGGTTGGAGACAGATGAACAAATGCCACGTCGTTCCCTCTGAAAGAAACATGAGGCTGAGAGAGTCTTAAATGTCACCGGCTTCGCCCCGTGGCCCGAGCAGCACCGCACTGACACCTCCCCGGACAGATGGCTCGCTCGCTCCCTCTCTGCGTCTCCGGGGACTCCACAGGCCCCCACTCCTTCCCGCAGGGCCCAAGGGGAGCTGCTGGCAGTGAGAGGTTTGTCTTTCCCTTTGTGGTTTGTAACACCCCTTCCAGTGGGAAGTTCTCAGTTAGGTCTTGGGAGTCTGTTTCATCCCCTGTCCCACGTGGCGACAAACATGATGGATGTCGTAAGACAGACATTCTAGCGCTCAGGAAAACCGAGGGAGCCAGTGAGACCTCGTGCGCTTCCTTAGTAATTGGTTGTATTTTACTCATGGGCTGTAGCTTCACTGGTAGGGAAACAATGGAATATAAACTTCTCCGGCCCTTGCCCAGCCGAAAGTCAGACCCTCTTTCTGAAAGTAGTTTCCAATTGTCTCGTTTTTTTGAGTGTGTTTTTTTTTAAACGTATATTTTTATTATTGATTTCAAAGAGAAGGGGAGATGGGGGAGAGAGATAGAAACATCAACGATGACAGAGAATCATGGATCGGCTGCCTCCTGCACGCCCCCTACTGGGGATCGAGCTCGCAACCCGGGCCTATGCCCTGACTGGGAATCGAACCATCGAACCGTGACCTCCTGGTTCGTAGGTCGATGCTCAACCACTGAGCCACGTCGACAGATTCCAGTGGTCTCCTACACATGATTTTATCTACCTGCCATTTTGAGATCTGGTTGTGTTCTTTGGCAATGATGATGGCGCAAGCATCCTCCATGAGGACAGATACCGGGGAAGAAGACAGGAGGCGCCCCATGGGAAAATCTCAAGAACTCGAGGCGTGTGTGCGCGCCAGAGCTCACCCTCTAGAAAGGAGGGGAGCAGCAGGCGGAGGGAGGCCGCTGTGTGGGGGGCGTGCTGCCTCACGCCCTCTCTGGCTGCGGGGAGGGCGGACAGGCACACCTCAGCACCCCGCAGAGCCTGTATTACAGCGCCCGCCCTGTTTGGGTCCCTCGAGCGGAAAAGGCTTTTATTTATTCTGAGGAAACCTGAGTCTATAACACATACAGATACATAAATTTCCATACAGACGTCTTCCTTACCGCTGTGATTAAGGTATTTGCATGTAAAGAGAGCAGTGTGTCCCTGACTCCCTCCTGGTAGGGAATTGTTTTTCTCCCCTCACCCCGGAAGCCCGGGTCCTTGTCTGTGTCTACACTGGAGGAGCAGGAGGCGGAGCATCTGAATTTTATTTTTTATTTTTTATTTAGGGTTTAGCTAATCCCATAGGACAGTTGGAGGTGGGGTGGGGGGGGGGGGGAGAGCCTGAGAGAGTGGGCAGAACACCCACTCATTCTGGACACAGAGATAGTCTTTGAACCCTGAGCTCCCGTTTATGAGCCGTTGTGACCGTAGGACATTTTCTTAAATGCTCTCAACCTTAGATACTCATCTGGCTGGAGAGGAACAAAAAAAAAGAGAGAGAGAGAGAACACATTTTTGTGTGGTGCAGATTAAATCAGATAATGTATGCAAATTGCCTGGTATCTATTAGGCTCTCCATAGATGGTAATTATTATTATTCTTTGTAAGTGAATAAGGTAGAAATTACCTGTAAGAAATTTCAAGTGATTTGAAGTTACAAGCCAAGGCGCTGCCCAGGGTGGCCCCTGGTGCCAGGTACTCATGGTGAAAAGGAGGAGAGCCCGCTCAGGAGGGCTCAGGGGAACGGAACCAAAGCCCCTCACGTTCAGGTTGGTCTGTTCGAGGCCCTGCGGGAAGGGGAGGTGCGGGGAGCTGGTCCGAGGCCGAGCCTGCGCACTATGGAATGGATGGGTCCGGCCAGGAGCTCCCTGTGGTGCCTGGAGCCGAGGAATTGTACAGCAGACAAATGTCTTCAGCGTTAGATCCATCACGCACGTTCTGGGGGAAACGAGTCAAGTTCCTCAAGGTCCCAAAGTGGATTGCCAGGGGTGGTCAATACGCCATCCCGCCCTCCAGGCAGTTACCATGACAACCCTGGCTACCTCGTCCCCCATTGAGTTATGCTCTTCAGCTTCTGTAGCTTTGATTTGTGGTCCAGTTTGTTCTTGAAGTGGATCATTTCCTTACCCAATGGGTCCATCCCCAACTTCCTGGTCTTTGTATTCGTTCATTCATTCATTCATTCATCCATCCATCCATTCAAGTCTTGGAGTCATTGGGTATGTGCATGTCCTACAGCTCTCTACAGCATGCGCAGAGGAATCCGTTATGTTTCCATCACAGTGATTTTTCACGTAAAAAGTGCTTCATAAACCTACTTAGTTAAAACATATGTGACCTTCTGTCAGATGTCTACAATGAGGAAGGAATGATGCCCCCACTGGCATCGGCATTTTTAAATGGACAGGCCTGCGTTCTCCTCCCGTTCCTTCCCGCCTCGCCCTCCGCCACCTGCCTGCCGCCAGCTCACCTCCCTGGGACTGCTGGTCTACCTGAGACCTTGGGGCCCGTCTCCGTCCTCTCTCCTCTGAAATCCGCCGTCTCTTCCCCATTAAAGAAACATCTTCCTCTGACCTTTCTGCCCCTCTGTGTCCTTGACCGCCTGAATGGGACGTTATCAGCTTCCGTCTTAGTTCGGGGGGCCTCTGATCTTACCACTTCATTGACTCTGCTTTTCTGGGGTCACTAAGTATCTCATCCTGGCAAAATCCTAATGAGTTTCCTCTTAAAAAGCCGAGTCCTCCTTTGAGCAGTGTGAGGAGGGAAGGGATTAACCCCCCCATCCTTTCTCCCACCTCTGCACTCCCCACCTCGTCACTTTGTTGTCCATTCCCCTTCCGGGCGGTTTCTTAGCTCTTCCCCTCCTCTCGTTAAGGTCTGTGTCAGACAGACATCCCCCAGGGTCTTCCCTCTGCAGGTGGCTGAGTCCTTGTTTCCTCTTGGGACTCACCCGCATGACCTCGTTTTACCTCAGCTCCCTCTTTAAAGACCCTGCCTCGCTGGACAGCACATGTCGGTGCTGGGGGCGAGGGTGTCCATGGAGGGTATCTTGGGAGGGGAGCATAATCCATCACGTCTTCTGGTCTCTCCCAGCCTCCCATTTGTTCTCTCTCATTTCCCTCCTGTCCTTTTTCCGTCATGGCAACCCAGCGGCCCTCTCACCGTCTCCACACGTCCGTCCGCTCAGCATCCCTCTGTCGGCTACCGGTTGCGCACATGGGTGTGTTGCTTCATAAGCTGCTTTCTCGGGCCATTCCGGGCCGCTCCGCCCCGGGTGGACCGAGCGCGGGCCGGTGTCCGTTGTCTCGCCCGCACAGCCCGTGACCCGGCAGGTGCAGGAGGAATGTCCTGGCTCAGTGACCGCCAGTCCCTCCCCGAGGCTGCCCCTCACCCCCTCCTCCGACTTCTCCAGGGGCCTCTGGAGGGAAGCAGGATTTTCCTGAGGGTCATGGGCCTCGTCCACCTGACTCTGCTCTCAGCGTCTGGGGTGGGGGGTAGCGGGGAGATGGAGTGCGGAGGCCCCTCCCAGCAGGTGGCCGTCCAGCCAGCTCACGTCCTTTCCAGTCCGGAAGGGCGGCCGGGCAGGACATCTGGGCGGAGGTGGTGAACTTGGCAGTTTCCCCCACGGAGGACAGGAGGGACGGGTCTTCCCTCGGAAGCTTTGGGGAAGGCACTATTCCTCTGCCCTATGGCGGGGAAAATTCTAGATGAAGTCCCCTTTGTATCACAGCGGTCATGGGCTGGGGTCCCGTGGGAGCAGAGCGGAGCCTCGGAGGGAGCTTTGGCCGCCGGTGTGGCTCACAAAGGCAGCGGGCGGGGTGCCGTGCGCGGGGAGCGGCGGGCGATGTGCGTGTGCTGAGCCGCGGGCCGCCTCTCCGGGTGGACTCAGGGCCTCGGACCCGGGTTGGTGTGCTCAGCCTTCCTCCCTCCCGGGGCGAGGGAGGCGTCCGAGGTGTGGCCGGGAGAGACGGCTATTGGGTCCACAGGCTGCGGCCCCTCCCCTTCCTCTCTCTGTCCTCGGTGCTGCCTTCCTGTCCTTCACCCCTCTCTTCTCTCTCCCCTGCCCTGCTCTCTCCTGCGGCCCCGGCAGGAAGGGCCGTGCCAGAGGGGCCCGGCGAGCGCGTCGTGGCAGCGCCAGAGGCTAGCGGCGCCGGCGGCTTCCACAGTGAGTCCGGGGTTCCCTTCCGGGGCCGAGGGCGGGCGGGGCAGCCGCACCCGGGCCGGCCGCTTGCGGGCTTTGGAGAGGAACGTCCATGGGGGGCTGCTTCCCCCTCTCCCTCCTGCCTCTCCTCCTTGGGGCATCACTGACTCCCATGGAAGTCCCCTGCCAAAGCCGTCGATGTGCTTGGCTGTCTCGTGGCGAAAGCATGGCGGAGCGAGGGCCGGGCCTGCTGCCAGGTGCGCCCGGGAGAAGGCCGGGGCGTGGCTGCCCGGCCTCTGTCCAGCTGCGCGCGGAGGCGGGAGGCCTGCATGGACCAGCCTGGCTGCTTTCTTGCCTTGCAGGAGCGCCCGGTGCATTGGGTCGCGTTGGATGCCCGCCTGCTTTAGGGACTGAGATTACCCCGGGGGCAGGCGCCAGGGTCTGCGGGATCAGAGGCCCCTGCTGACCCAGGGGCAGTGGGTATAGGAGGTGCTCTGTCCAGGGCAGGGCTCCCGAGGGGTCAGCCCCCGAGGACTTGGGGACGGCTGTCCCTCCGCAGGGGGGCTTCCGGGGGGCGTTTCTGGCCTGGAGATGGACGTGCTGCGGAATCAGTGATGTTCCCCCTGCCCCGGCTCCGCCATCAGCCCAGTGCGATGGCTTCCCCTCACGTGTGCTTGGGGGCCCTTTCCTTCCCTGTGGGGAAGGTCCCCGTGGGAGGATAGAACCAGGACAGTGACCTGTAAGTCCCATCCGGGCCAGAGGGAGCCAGTCCTGCTGCCGTCCCGAGATGCTCTCCCCTCCTCCCCCTCCCCCGCGCCACGTGCTGTCTCCACGCACTGACTGCATGTGCGGTGGCTCGTCTGGAAGTGGGAAGCTCGGTTTCTCACACAGGGTCAGGCCTGGGCGGACGGCGTCTCTGTCGTTCCACGCATCCCCTGTGACTGGGGGAGGGAGGGCAATGCCGCAGGGCCTCAGGTTTTCCCAGGCTCAGGCTCAGAGGTGTCTGTCTCCTCTCGGCACCAGCGCTAACAACGGCGTCGACGAATCCCCACCTTCCATGCCGTTTGCTGAGCCGTGGGCGGAGGGGGCAGCATCTCCCGGGCCACGCATGTTGGAAGACGGGGTGCATGGGTCTGTGTGCAGATGATGGGGTGGGGGTGGGGTGCATGCAGAGGTCTGAGACTGGGCAGAGACTTCCCAGCAGGGGTTGGGGTGAAGAGTTGCATTTAAAGAGACTTCATCCCTGGGCCACATCGGGTTACGGCTCTGCTAACCATCACTCTCACTGTGGGACTTTGTGTTTGTCTGTCATGTGCATTCATAGACTTTCCAGGAAAAAAAATAGGTAGCATCTTACTTGATGCATAACACGAGCTCTTAGTAAGGGTGCGCGGCAAGCAGGCCGCCATTTGCGAGCACCGCGCTGCGGTCGCCAAGGGAAGAATTATTTGGGGACGCCAGTTACCCCCGTTTTCGCTCTATGCTGAGGCGGCTGTTTCTACCCGGGGTGCTGCTATGTCCCGGGACTTCTGGGACGTATGTACCCAGCGGTTTCCGTGCACGTCCGGGCGGTGTGCCTCTCTCGGTTTCACGGCATGTGTCACACGGGTGGAAAGACAGTATTACGCTGTCATTTATCAAGGGCTTTCTTTGCCATCACAATGTCAGTGTCACTTAGGAATATATTCCGTGCACTTGAACGTCCCTCACTGCGGTCTCCCGTCTGTCGGATCTCCTGGCAACCCCGCCAGGCCCTGGCTCTTGACTGCGTGGCCTGCGCTCTGGCTCCCTCCGTCCCTGCTATTCTCACAGCTGAGGGCCCAGCGTCACTCGCCTGCCTCCTGACGGTGGGCTTCTCTGGCTTAGCCGGCCGGCCCCCTCCCTACACAAACACACCAGCTTCCAGCCGGCTTCCTGCCGGGCCCTGGGGTCTCTTGGCATCTTTCTCCTCCAGTTCCTTTCTAGAAATAGGCATGTGAGTCCCAGAAATAGAGACGAACTGAAGGTTGCATTTTCCAGGGTTCTATCAAGATCCTCTGAGCTGCCGGTGACAGAAAGCCTAGCCAGAGCTGTCTTAAGCAGAAAAGACAATGTGTGTGTCAACAGTCACGGCCTCCAGATTTAGGCGGTATTTCTGGGGCGGCTTACTTCTGAGACCCAAATAAGTCACCAGCCTCGGCGTCTGTAGCTTCCCTCTCCCTCCGTCCCTCTGCCTGCCTCCTCTTCCTGCCTGAGACGGCAGGATGGGAGGGAAAGAGCCGTTCACGGGAAATGGATTCCCAAACGATCCAGGCTGCTGCATTTGGAAGGCGGGGTGGTGAGTGCTGGAGCCGCTGGTCTGGGGCCCAGAAAGGAAGACTTGCTCCTTAGAGAGGCCCTGCCGTGGCCGGCCACTGAGCTGCCCAACACCCCCTGTCCTGTTGGCAGGAGTCGGCCAGGCTTTCTGGGGAGCACAGCCTGCGGAGGAAGGCTGAGGAGGCCACGCCAGGACTGACCGCTCTCTCCCTCTGTCTGGGGAGGGACCCTGCTTCCCGGGGTCACTGTCTTGAACTCCTGCAGGGCCCATGTCGGGACCAGCTTCCTTCACCCCCCTCTGCACGCAGATGGCGATATTTCTGAGTGAAACCCCCCCCCCCCACTTCCGCGCTGACAGGTGTGTCTTTTAAAGAAAGCCGATTCTAGGATCTCCATCACACGTTTCCAAGTCTGCCGCTCCAATGTATGTCGCTCACAGCGCCTGTGCAGTGAGCCCTCTTCCAGTGGGGGCGGGAGAATGCAGCGTGGTCAGAGTGATCACTTGGGTCTTTGGCTTGTCAGCCTTTGAACTCAGTCCTCGCTCCCTCCCTCCTGGCGTCGCCTCAGCACTCACTGGGGTGTGGTGCTCTGTCCCTGTTCCTGGAGACAAGCCTTCCACGCCCTGCATCTCCTGCCGCTCTGTGGGAGGGAGCAGAGTTCTAAGTGAATGAAGATGAGGGCTGCTACCCCCAGTATCGCCCACCCCAGCCTTATGTGGCGCCACCTCTTGGTGACTCCAAGAAATAGATCCCCCCCCCCAGTTTTGTTACCTGTTCCCTGACTGGGAACAAGATCACAGGTGACGTGCTCTGATGTGCCTTCTGTGCCCTTAGAGACATGCATGTGTGTAAGAGTAGGAAGGCATGGCTCAGTGGTTGAGCATCGACCTATGAACGAGGAGGTCATGGTTCCATTCCCGGTCAGGGCACGTATCCGGATTGCAGGCTCGATCCCCATTGTGGGGCATGCAGGAGGCAGCTGATCCGATTCTCATCATTGATGTCTCTCTCTCCCTCCCTGTCTCCTCTCTGAAATCAAGAAATTATATATATATATATATATATATATATATATATATACACACACACACACACACACACACACACACACACACACACATATATATATATATATATCAAGAGTAGGAATGCTTTGGAAAAGCTCATGCAGCTGATTACTGGCTTTGCCTTTAAGACTTTCTCCTGGGTTCATCTGCAGAGCTGTCCTCTCCTCTACAGTCTGACCTTGAAGGGGAAGCCAGGAGCCAGGGCTGTTTTGAAGAGAGAGGGAGCCACCTGCGGCTGCAGCCTCCCAGCAGGGCCCCCCGGGGCTGCCATAGAGGCGGGCTGTGCAGGACCCTGTGTCTCAGAACCCCAACCTTCTCCCGGTGCTGGGAGGGGTAGCCAGAGGTTTCAAAGGGAATATTTTATTTTGGTTCAGTCAGCCTGAATCTAAACCGAAACCTGGCAGTGCCTGGGTCCTTGGGATGAATTGCAAATCTAGATTCAGCGCCAGGAGGCCCTGTTCTCCCGCTGCCTGTTACCCAGTCAGCGTTGAGCAAGCACGCGGGGTGCGAGGACCGTCCCAGGCCCGGTGGTCCATGGTGCGTCTGAGCTGAGTGAGTGCGAATCGGGCCCTTTCCGTATCGTCTCTGACGTTTGTTTTCGCGAGGAGACTGGAGAGCAGAGAGAGGCTCCCCTCTGGGCATTCCGAAAGGAAGACAGGGCCGAGTTATTTTCCAAAAGATGTCTCTGACCTGCAGCGTCTGCTCAGTAAGGAGTGCACTGCTCGGGGCCGACGGGGACAGTGAGGTGTCAGGAGCGCCAGCGTGTAGACGGGACCCACACAGGGAGACAGAAGGGCGCTGTGACAGGCATGCGCTCTGGGGCCTCCATCCCAGAGCTGGCTCCGGCAGAGGTGGCACCAAGTGGGGGAGCTGGGGACAAGCACGACGGGCGATTCATCCAAGCCCTTGCCTTCTGGGGAGCCGCCATTCCTCAGCTGCTTTTGCAGAAGCCGCCAGGGAGCCCTGCTCAGAGGGAGCGGGCTGCAGCGAGGGCTTCGTGGGCTGCCTCTGCCCCTCCCCCTCCAAGGAATCCCCAGAACCTCTCAGACCTGGGGCCGAGGTCTCCACGGATTCCACAGCAGTTGGCCCTGCTTTGTTCAGAGAAGGAAGAGAGGCACACGAGTCAGGAGTCTGATGTCACTGCAGACAGCCTCGGTCCCTGTGTGAAGGTGGCATCCGCGGGATTTCGTGACTGCGTGAAGCCATGGACAGACGTGCGTTTGTGACTGCACTACGCACACGCACACGCACATGCACAGACACACACACACACACACACACACACACATGCTGTAGGTCTAAGTCAGACAGGCACGCAGCCGAATACACCCCGGGCACCCTCCCACAAACAGGGGAAACAGAGTTCTGCCAGGCGACCCTCAGCCTGTGCGCATCAGGGTGGAGAGCAGGAAACGGCCCAACCGAAATTTTAACGTCGTCAGACTGGACTGTGTATATATGTGGGTATTTTAAATATTTTTACTGATTTCAGAGAAGGGGAGAGGAAGAGAGAAACATTCATGATGAGAGAGGATCATGGATCGGCTGCCTCCTGCACTCCCCCTGCTGGAGATCAAGCCACCAACCCAGGCATGTGCACCGACTGGGAATTGAACCAAGACCTCCTGGTTCGTAGGTCGACGCTCAACCACTGAGCCACACTGCCATGCCTAGGTTGCAGGCTTGATCCCCAGTGTGGGGCATGCAGGAGGCAGCTGATTTATGATTCTCTCTCACCGTTGGTGTTTATCTCTCTCTCCCTCTCCCTTTCTTCCTGAAATCAACAAAAATATATATTTTTTAAAAAGCATGTCTGCCCCTTGCATGCTTTAAGTTGCCATCTAAAATTTCCAACATAATTTTAAAACACTTGCCAGTAGCAAATATTGACATTAAAGGTACATTATTTCTTTTAATGTATCTAATAAACTCTAACTACCAGAAAATCTGATACAGCATCTATTAAACACATGAACAAGTCCTTAAACAATTTTACATGGTTTCTTTTTCTTCTTGAATTTATATTTTCATTCCAGCTCCCCTACCGAATTTTATCCTTATGTGTTATATTTCTATGCATGAAAGCCTTTTATTGGCCACTCTGTCATAATTTACTATGACAAAAGTATGTATGAAGATTTAAATTTAATTTTTAATGCCCAATAACCATAAGTTTCTGGATGTTAAGAGCTTTTGGATTGAGTTATCATTACAATTATTAGTAATATACAGAAACAGGCAGTGGATCAACATAGTGTGTATATATGCCAACATTTGATGAATATGAAAGGTTACAAGTATATAATATTTCCAATACTTCATGTATTTACTAATAAATATTATTTGTTGCTAAAGTAAGAAAGGTTCCGGATCAATTCCGTTTCCTTCTCAGTTTTATAAATATCAGACATGAGAAGTGTTACTCACAGGAGACAAGTATGTGAGAAAGGAACGGGTGTTGTTACTGACACGTGCCTCGGTTCCTGCAACTGTATTCTAGATCCTGCCTAAACTCTCCTGTGGCTCTCTTGCCAAAATGTCTCTTTAATCTTCTCTCAGCTGATCATTCTTTTGGATCAGTTGTTTGAAAAGAACTGCAAACCACCTGACTGCAAAACGATTTATTTCCCAGCCACCTGAGACATTTATTTTTGACAACTGTGCCCATATTTCATGGAGTGTCTCTGTACTTGAGGTTTTCTTTCCTGAGGTTGAGAGTGAATGAGAGATTGGTCTTTCTCTTTGAGGGTGGCAGGTAGGGGTGTGTGTCTGTGTGTGTGTGTGTGTGTGTGTGCATGCGTGCGTCTGCGTGCACATACAAATGCAATTGAGAAAGATTGCTGGCCCACAGAGGTTCTCAGTTTTAGAAAACACGCCCACACTATAACTGCTCCTCGGTGGGAGAATTGACAGCCAATCCATACCCATCTCACGCCTGTACATTCATCGAAGTTTACACCAGCTCCCTCCATTCCTCCTCTCACTCTGCATCGTGTCTATAACCATCCCACGGGCCAACCCAAGAACCAATGGGGAGGAATCTGTTCTTTACAATTTTGTATTAAACGCCCCTAAATTCCTGACTTCTGTTTTTTAAAACAAGAACCCAGGTACAATAGAACATTCTACTACCTTCGATCACAAACATACCTTTCTTTAAAAAAAAAAATCATCTTTGGATAGAACTTAAATAAATTAAGTCCCATGTGTTCTCTTTATTCATTTCATTGTTTTTAAATTTATATATATGATACATGATCAAGATAAAATTTTGAAATATGCATAATAAAATATGAGGGGGTTTTTTGTTTTGTTTTGTTTTGTTTTTTTTTTAAATCAGGGCTCACCATCACTCCCCTTTCTAGAGGAAACTACTGGTGTAATGTAATGCTGTCTTTCTGGACCTTTTCCTGTACACTCGTAGAGTCATACATTGTTGCTAGTGATACATTGTTTGCTTGTGTACACTCATAGAGTCATACATTGTTACCACTAACACATTGTTTGCTTGTGTACACTCATAGAGTCATACATTGTTGCTAGTGATACATTGCTTGTGCACACACAGGCGCACATGTATTTTTACGTGAATGAAAATGCTGATACAGATTTTGGATGTCTTGAGTTTTTTTCATGTAACATAGTCCCCATCACCACACGATGCTCCTTTTAACTACCGCATCCACGTCTAGTGACAACGCGTTGCCCTTACAAACAGTGAAACTGCCATCTTCGACCAAGGATGTTTGCTTCCAGGAGCAAGGATTTGTGTAAGAAAGACCCTTAGAAATGAAAGCGCCGGTTCAGAGGCCACGTCACATCCCCGGTGCGGGCAGATTCTGCCAAAGGTCCCCCAGACAAGGCTGCCCTAACCTGAGCAAGCGGCATTTGAGGGCCCCCCTTCCCTCACACGCTCCCCAGCCCCAGACAGATGGTCTTTCCACCTTTGCTCACGTGACATTAACAAGTAAACGTGTCTCTCTGTTGCTGTGATTGGCATCTCTGCATGTGTTCGTGGTCATTTGTAGCTTTTTTGTGGGTTGTCTGCTCTCACTCTTTCCTTGTTTTCCCCCCTGGGTTGCTTTCTTAAACTAATGTGAAGGGCTGCTTTATAATGGGTTTTAATTCTCTGTTACATATGTATATATTGCAGATATTTTCTCTGTCATTTGTCTTTTAGCTATGTTTATTTTGTAGTGTTGCCATGTAAAAAAAAAAAAAAGTATTTACTTGTACAAGTTGTATCTCCAAGTCCTAGTCTTCATGGCTTCTTGAACATGTGTCTTATTTAGGAAGGTCTTCCTCTCCTAAAGTTGTACAAATACTTTTCTTAAGTTTTCTTCTAATTATTATTATTGTTTTGTGTTTTTTTTTTATGTTTAGCTCTTTAATCCATCTGGAAATGATTTTTGTATATGGTGTGAGGTAGGTATCTAAGTGTACTTTTTTCAATGAACAATTCATTGTCCCGATGTGTGCTTACTAACCCATCATTTCATGTATTGGATGCCAATTATTTACACACGGGTCTGCTCCCAGACTCTGTTTTGTTCCATCGATCAATGAAATTTGTCTGTTTCTACGCCAGTAACACAGTGTACGCATTGCTGTGGTTTGGTAACACGTTCTGCTGCCTGATCAAGCAAATGCCCCTTGTTGTTCTCTTTCCAGCGTGTCCCAGTTTTTACCAGGCCTTCCCTCCTCTCGACGGCTTTTGCTATCATTGTGTCAATCCGCACACATCATTCCATTGGGATTGTTATTTGGCTTGTGTTGAGTTTTTAAATTAATTTGAGTGAGGCACGGGAGATTTGGGAGGTTTATGATACCGATTCTTCCCATCCTAGGAAAAGACGTGCCTCTCTTAATTGTGTAGATCTTCTTTTATGTTTTCCGACACTTCCCCTCAGCTAGACCTTCTATATTTCCTGCTAAGGTGTAAGCCTGGGAACGTTAAATGTTCTGTTGCTATTGCTACAAGCAACCTCATTTTCTACTGAATTGTGGAGTAAGTCGTTGCTGTTGGTGTATGTGAGAATGGTTTCATTTTTGGATGTTCGTTTTACACCTGGGTAGCTTACTAAAGCATATAATTGTTGTGATGGCTTTTTAGTGAATCATCTTGAACAGTCATATCATATGCAGACAAAGGCAGTTTTGACTCTGCCTTTAAAATAAATAAATATATTGATTTCAAAGAGGAAGGGAGAGGGAGAGAGAGATCAAAACATCAGTGATGAGAGAGAATCACCAATTGGCTGCCTCCTGCAAGCCCCCTACTGGGGATCAAGCCCACAACCCAGGCAAGTGCCCTACACCAGAATGGAACCTGGGACCCTTCAGTCCACAGGCCGATGCTCTACCCACTGAGCCACACCGGCGAGGGCTTGACTCTGCCTTTTAAATAGTCTCCGTTGTTAGTACCTCACCTGAACAGTGTTGGTAAAAATCAGTGGTAGAAGAGACCTCTACGGTTCTGATGTTGCATTAGTCAGTATGATCTTTAGTGCGTTACACAGAGCTAAAGCATTGAACTTAGAGCTTTGAATCAGGAAAGGTGTTGGAAAAGAATAGTTTTCCCCCTTTCATCTTTAATACTTTAGTAAATTAAATAGTTTCTTAAAAAGACTGAGGCATTCTTTTATTTGCACATAAAATGTGTTGAGTTCTAATATGGAATTATTATAATCTATTGCTGATTCAAAAAGACCATATTTTATTCAGATTTTTAAGTCTATATTCATAACAGAGATGCTTTACACATATGTAGATATGTTACCTAGATAGTATCTGTGTTCATATGCTAAAGTCTGCTTGCTAAGCTTGATTGATTGGGTCAACAGGGAATTCAAGCCACAGTGTGTGTCTGGGGAGTTCTTTTTACTTCCTGTTTTGGTTTTGGTTTGGAAAAGTATCAATAGGATAGAAAATCCTAGTAGAAACTCATCCATAAGACCATCTGGTCCTTGTACATATTTTTAATGTGTAGCTGCTTCTTCTTTTTTTAAATGCAATTGTAATTGGTTTTGTATTTAAGTTTTTATATTTCTTACCTTTTTTTAAAGTTAAAATTTTTGAGTAACTCAATCTTGGCATCATCTATACTTCATATTTTATTGTTGCCTCGTTTTTAACATTTTTGCATTTGTCCTTGATGTCCTTATTAACCTTGCAAAGGTTTATATTACTTTTGAAAGAATTAGCAATTGATTATGTAGCTATAGTCTGCTTTCCTTCACCCTTTTCATTGATTGTTTGCTTTGTTTTGTTATAATTCCTCATTATAGTTTTATTATTTATTTTTTCCTGCTTTCCATACATTTGCCTGGTACATCTTTGCTACCTTTTTAAGGTAGAATTCTTATTTAATTAAAATCTATTTTAAATTATTTTAGAAATAAGTGCTTAAGTGCTATAAGTCCCCTCCCCTCCACCGCCCCTCCGTTACCTTATTATTATTTAATTTATTTTCAATTGTTTTCTTTACCAAACGGAGTTCTTTTTCACTGGTCAAAGAGCGCCTTTTAAAAATTACCCTCTTGCTCTCCATTTCTATCGTATGTTATTGGTACAGTAAATGTTTCTTGCTTCCACTTTATGTTGCTTACCATTTTGTTCCCTTGGCATTTCAGATTTCCTTTGAGATGTAGCATCGCGATTGGTGTTGACACGTGTTTTTTTAGGTCATTGAGAACAACATGGAACCTCTTGGAGAGGCCTGAAAACACACAGCACCCACATCTTGGAGTGACAATTCACTATTTGCATTTTAGAAACGCATCTCCACTTGTGTTGTCTTCCTGATCTGTTAATTTTCAAAAGAAGGGTTTTATTTTTCCATCCTAATTATAGGTGTCAGTTCCCTTTTATTTATAACCTGTTTCACTTGTTATACATTTTTGTTGCTATCTTAATTGGACCATAAAACTTTATTATTATCGTAATGGTGGATTTACCATCTTTAAATATGCTATAAATCATTTTGTTGCCATGTAATTCTTGGCATCCTGAAATTGTTCATATATCCATTTAATTTCAATATATTATCTATTTAATATTTGTTATAATGTACATGGAATAATCCATAGTCAACATACATTCATCTTTCCTTTTATTGTTTCTTGTATTTATGCATTCTTTCATCTTTAAAATGTTCTGGTACTTTCTCTTAGCTGTGTCTTTTATACAGAACATGCATTTGATTTTTGTCTTTAGTGACATTACTTAAACTTTCTCATTTTGTGCTTTCTACTCACCACTATCCCATTCCTTTGTGTACTGATTTTGTTATTAATTAGAGGTTTTGTGGGATTTTTTTGTTCTATTTTCCTAAATTGATTTGGAAGCTACATGTTTTATATCTATTCTTCTAGAAGCTACTTTAAAATTTTAGCAAGCTCATTTAAATTTAAGTCATTATAATCAACATCTGATGACTGGCTGTGAGCTTCCTTTAGGTCCCTTGTAAGGACAAAGACTTTATCAGGCTTTTAATTATCTCTCCACCTAATTTCCTATGCACTTATGGCTGAAATTATCTAGAAGTTTCATTCCAAGTAAGTATTGCTGATAGTGGCAGTGGTAACATTGTTACCATTATTAGCATCATTATTTACTTTATGGCTCTGTTTAATAGAAGCCTTTATTAGTAATTGCACCCCATTTTGCTACCAAATTAGCAGCCATTGTTTAGCTCTGAATTGCATTTGTGTGGCTAATTCGCTTCGCACTGTTTGTTATGTCCCAAGTCAGTGTATATCCCAGCATCTCCTTTCTGCTTTTCTGTAGCACACCCTCAATTAATTTCCGTGTCTCCACCTCTTTTCTGAAAAGGCTGTGAGGGTCAAGAGTCTGAGTCTTGGCTTGTCTGAAAGCAGCATCACCTTCCGTCTTTGCTCTTGAAACGGGGCGATCTTACTGATCAAATCCCAGGCCGAAAACATCATCTGCAAATCCGAATCATCATTCATCTCCTAAGTCACTTCAAGGGGGCCAGGCAAACATGATTTCTCTTTTGAGAGGCGAGATTGCCCATCTCCCCCGTAAGTCATCCTTCCTTAAAAGCTCATCATTAGGATTCCTGCAGCCGGTCCACGCCGGCGGCGGCGGCGGCTCTTCTGAGTAATAGTTCATCGGGAATTCGCAGAGAGCTCTTTTATCAGCGGCGATCAGTTTCCTGACAACAAACCTCGTGTCCCAGCCACAAGCTCACGTTCGTAGGGCTGCCTTTGCTTATGATGCACGCAGCCCCCGAGTTCTAAAGCAGGCGCTGGCTGTGACTTCGCTTATGCTAATGCCAGGACGCTGCTGGGCCGTGAGGATTCCCCCCGATGCAGCGGTCGGCAAACCGCGGCTCTCTAGCCACCTGCGGCTCTCGGGCCCCTTGAGTGCGGCTCTTCCACAAAACACCACGGCCTGGGCGCGTCTAGGTTGAAGAAGTGGCGTTAGAAGAAGTTGACGTTTTTAAAAAAAAAAAAACGTGGTGGCTCTCCAAAGAAATTTCCATGGTTGTCCTGTTGCTATTCGGCTCTGCGGACTCGTGAGTCTGCCGACCGCTGCCCTAGACTCTCAGATCCATAGTCCCCCACCCCCGTGGCTGCTGTCCTCCTTTGGCCGCTTGGAGACTTGCCCCTCACTGGCCTTTGAGCTCTTGCTAAGAGCTGCTGCCCCTTCTCTCGTGGTCCCTGTGGTTTCTTATCAGCGTGTGGTCTTCCAGACTTCGCCGTCCCCTTCCCTGGAAACATGGGGTCCCAAGTCGTGCTGAGAGAACACCAGGGTTGTGGTGTAGAAATTAAAGGCATATTCGCCGCACGGGGACCGTGTTGTGTCTTGAGCACCTTGGCCACGGAGTCCAACCCGAGGCCGGCAAGTGCTTGGATGCCTGACCCCTCGCTCAGGCTTCCTCTCACGGCGAGGTGCCCCGTAGCCCCACATCCTGACGCCGTCCCTCCTCCCGAAACCATCTGGTGACCCCCCTCATCCCTCGCGCCAGGGGCCCCTCCTTCCCGGAAGCGCTTCCTCTCGTGGCCCCGTGGGCCTCCTCCCTCAGACTCTGCTCTGGCCTCTGCGGCCAGTTGCAGGCAGGGTGTCTGTCTCAGGATAAAGTGCATCGGGTCCCTCTCCGTGGGAAGCGTGCAGGGAGCCGGGACCCAGTGGCCATCGGCTCACCTCTGTGCGCCTCTGTCTCCCTTCCTCCTCCCCCCCCCACGCTAGGTCGGAGGTCACACCATGCTCCCCATCCGCTGGATGCCCCCCGAGAGCATCATGTACCGGAAGTTCACCACCGAGAGCGACGTGTGGAGCTTCGGGGTCATCCTCTGGGAGATCTTCACCTACGGCAAGCAGCCCTGGTTCCAGCTCTCCAACACGGAGGTACCGGCGCAGGGCGGCCTCGGCGGGGGGAGGGGGATGGGGGGCCGACAGGAGCCAGCTCAGGCCAGGCCTCAGACGCAGGAGGAGGAGCCAGGAGAGCAGACGGAGGCCTGAGAAGGGGCAGGGAGAGCTTTGAGTGGGAGGAGAGGAGAGCTGTAGGAAACGAGGTCTAATTACCCAGAGAGCGTGAAATCAGATCTCTGGATTGAGACGCAGGTCACGTTCTCTCCGCTCCGCGGCTCTCAGCATCGCCACTGTTCGGCTAAGAAACAAGGCTGGCAGAGCCACTGCGAGGCCTCCGGCCGTGCCCCTTGTGGGGCCACCCCGCTCAGGATGCCCAGCGTCCGCGCCCCAAGGGCTCCGGGCCGCCGGGCTGGGCCGGGCCGGCCGTGAGGCGGGAGGGCGGAGCCCGCGTTGTTCCCGGGACACAGGAAAGCTGACTGTTCACGCGGTAACAAACACTGACTGGAATCCTAAAGAATACAGATCCCATTAAATTCCCCAGCGCCTCGGCTCTGTGTGGCTCAGCGCTTTCCGCACACACACCTGGGAGACGCAGGACAGAGAGGGCGGGGGGTTCGCGTGGGGGGCGGAGATGGACTGGCCGGCGTCTCAGAGGGGTGAGCTTCTAGAACGTCCCGGAGGCTCGGGCCAAGGTCACCAGGCTCTTCTGCTCCCAAAGCCCGTCGGGGCGGCTCTGTGGTGCCCGCCCTGGAGCCGGGCCGACCCAGGAGTCAGTGCAGCTCGTAGGCAAGGAGGGACTCCGTCCCCCGAGGCGATGAGCCCGGGCGAGGCGGGTCCATCCCCGTGGCTCTGCTTTCCCAGAGACGGGCGCACAGGCCTTTCGGATCGGAGTCTGTCCCAATAGCCGTGGGAGCTGCGTCCATCTGCGCTTCCGTAGGCCCTGGCCACGTGACCAAGGGCTTCTCATCGTTTATAAGCTGAATGGGTCCGGAACGCATTGTCTAAAATAGGACAAAACAGTTTAACATCCTTTAAAAAAAATAAAAGCGTGAATGTCAGAACCCATTGTTACAAAAATTACTGCTTTCTTCCTGGGGTTGGGACTGGGGGTGGGCGCGCACACACACACACACACACACACACACACAGACATGTGCCCTGAGCACAGCTCGGGCCGTCTGGTGGCCCCGTAGAGACAGAACCTGGGCTGAGGGTACGAGTGGCGGCGGCGGCGGATGCCCTGACATCCAGGCCGGCCTGGTAGCCAATAGTGTGTCTGTGGCCGGCCATCCGGAGCATCTTCAGGAGCAAGGTCAGAGGGCAGAGGTCAGAGGAGAGTGCCTCAGGATCTATCCAGGAAGGCCAGCCAGGAGGCGGAGCGCCAGGAGCACCTGCGGGCACCCCTGCGATGCCACGCCAGTCCCCGCCCTCGTCTCCCGCACGCACGGGCTCTCCAGCGCCTCTGCTCTGTCTCCCGCCCCGCCCGCGGCCTGTGCCACGGGCACCCGCCAGGGAAGCTCCGATGTAACGCCCTCGTTCTCCCCGCTCTTCCAGGTCATTGAGTGCATCACCCAAGGCCGCGTGCTGGAGCGGCCCCGAGTCTGCCCCAAGGAGGTGTACGACGTGATGCTTGGCTGCTGGCAGCGGGAGCCGCAGCAGCGGCTAAACATCAAGGAAATCTACAAAATCCTCCACGCGCTGGGCAAGGCCACGCCCATCTACCTGGACATCCTGGGCTAGGCCCGCGGCGGCCACGGCCACGGCCACGGCCACGGCGCCTTGCCTGCTGCCTCCTCTCTCCAGCCTCACACGCCCTCCTTCCGCCTCACAGCCCCTTCCCCGCCCTTGACTGAAGCGAACATCTTCACATAAACTCAAGTGCCTGCTACACACACGACACTGAAAAAGGAAAGAAGAAACCCTGTAAGGCAGTTGGCGTCTATATATATATATATATATATAAAATATATATATAATATATATATTTATATACCTACTATCTATCTATATCTACAGAGAGATCCCTTCTCTAATCCCGAGAGAAGCTGCTAACACAGAAACCGCGAGACCACAGCGACAGCTCAGAAAACCGTCACCGTTAACGAACACAGACTAACGTTCCCTTTGACTTAAATGGCGGCCCGTGCTTCCGCAGCCCCGGCTCTTCGGGCGGAGGACCCGGGCCGTGCACAGAGAGAGAGGGGGGACGCGGGAGGAGCTGGGCGGACCCCGACCCCCTGCACAGGGGGCTGCCCTCCAGCCCTGCACAGGCTCCCGCGCCAACTGGCAGGATGGCACCAGCCGTGCCCAGCAAGGACCTGCTCTGGACCATGGGCCTGGATCTGCCCCGGCCACGCCTTTCCTCTCCGGGGACCTTCGTCTCCTCCAAGACAGTTTCCCAACTCTTCTCCATCCTGGAAAGTGGATGCCCCCGGGAGCCGGCCATGGTGCCCACGCACCGAGCAAAGAGCAGCAAGAACGCACAGTCACGGCGGCCACAGCGTCTCGAGTGTAACCCACGCCCTGGGGGGGGGTGGGCTGTCTTCTGTCCTGGGAGCGCCAAGCACCGGTGGGCTCTCTGGACGGACAGACCCACCGGGGAACGAGCCGTGACCTCGGCCCGCCTCCGGGCACCGCCCTGCCTTTCCCTCCCAGAGGGACTCCCCGGCCCGCCTCCCACACTCAGGCCTCCGGGGTGTCGGGGTCTCCACACGTGGATTCAGAGGCCTCGGCAGCAGGAGACTTCGTCTCTGTCGGTGGTCAGTCCTGATGGGAAGTGCCCCTCGGGGCCCGCTGCTTCCCCCGGATCCTGGCCCCACTTCCTGGGCGTCTCCTGAGCCCGCTGCACAGGCCCCGGGCTCGCGCCTCACGTCCGGCCCGGGAGGAACTGATGCGTCTGCCGGCCTGGGAGCTGCTGTGGATGCGCAGGGGCTGAGGATGGCTGTGGGGGTGGGGGCGGGGCTCCTCTGGGGGAGGCCAGTGCGTGGCCAGTGCCGCAGGCCCCGCATCCTGGTGAGGACGAGCCCTGCTCGTGGACAGGATGAGCCGCCTGCTCCCCTGCCTGCCGCCCTCCGGCCGCTGCTGCCAAGGACTGAGGGCCTCAGAGCTGGGACAACAGAGCCTCCTGCCCGGGAGACCAGGGTGCACCCTCCGCGCCGCCAGCCCCGCCAGCCACCTCCCCCCAAGCACAGAGCCACCTGGTGGACTGGTCGCTGCCCATCGGGGCCTCCGGGGGCCTCTGGCCTGGCCCCTGCCCTGTCAGCCGGAGGGACGTCCTCACAGGCACCCGGTCACCTGCAGCGTGGGCCGCCCTGCGTGCAGAGCTCGGGACTGACTTCTGCGTTCGCCATTCCCTTCTTTTTTTAGACCAACATGTTTGTACTCAGACAGACAGGAGCTGTGCTCGGCTGTGGGCTGCAGGGGTGGGAGCGGCTGCTCAGCTGGGCTGGGCTGGGGCGGGGCGGGGCTGCGTTTGCTGGGGGTTTCCTCGGGCCCGGTGCCCAGCCCTGAGGGCTTTTGAGGGGAGCGCTTTGGGTTGACCCATTGCTGTCCTGTGGCAGGGACCCCTCCACCAGAGGCCCTGGGCGCTGTGGGCTGGCAGGGCTGCACGCAGGCGCAGGCAGGGTTCGGGCTGGTGGCTCAGGGCGACGTGTGCCTGGACCGGGTCACCGGGGCCGAGGGGAATTGTCAGCTGCCTGCCGGGAGAGCAGAGGGAAAGGGTGGCGGGCATGGGCAGGGGCAGGGGCAGCTCACCCTTACTGCCCTTGCAGGACTGTGTGGCGTCTGCTTTACGTGGTGGCCTGTGAGCCTTGGCAAGTGAAACCATCCAGAGGTTTGGATCGGGAAGGAGGTGGGGAGGGTGTTGGGAATGGAGGGGGCGGGGGCTCTGTAGGGGGAGGGGTGCGCGTACTCCTGTAGCGAGTCAGGGCAGTGGACTCATCGTGCCATGACTCAGTTTCCCCACCTGCAAGAGGAGGGGTGTGCTTGCTGACCCCTGGCCCCATGTACCTCTTAAACCATTGGATTCTAAGTGCCGTCACTGTGGTGTCTCTCTCAGTCCCTCGTGGAGTTCCGGACAGCCCACCCAGGCCTCGGTGGGGGCGGGGGGCAGGGGGTGGGGGTGGGTGGTGCAGTTGCCTCTAAGGGTCCATCGGCCTGGGCAGGGCTGGGCTCCAAGGGGGCGGGGAAGGGTGGGCGCCTTCTCTCCCTCGCATCTTCATCCCTGAGAGCGATCCCGAGGCCCAGGAGCCGGGGCTGCTTCTGGCCCAGGCGCCTCTGGCCTCCTCGCCCCTCCCAGCCTCTCCACGCGCCCGAAAAGCACTGGCACGGCTCCCCGTATTTATTCCCTTATTTATTCTTAAAGCGCCTGCTGTAGTGGAACGAGTCCGGAAATGACGCCCTCTTCGGCCCCCGTGGCCTCAGCAGGCCACTGCCTCCCGACACCCACAGCCCGACAGGCTGTGCCGAGAGGCTGCGTCCCGCCGGCTGCCGGCTGCTCCTGTTGGCCCCTGCAGGCCCCCTCCTGGACGGGTGCCCACCGGGAGTAGGATGCCATGCCTGGGGTCATTCCAGGCCCCTGCTTTGGACTTAGACCACGCGCTGCCGTCTGGTCGCAGCCCTGACCCGGGAGGGGGATTTGGAGGCTCACTGAGCCCCCTCCGCGGAGAGACCCTGGACTCGCCGCTCCCTCCGCTCAGCAGAGAAAACGCACAAATCACCCCAGACGAGGCTCCCGGGCCTCACAAGGCCCCCAGCCCTCCCGGGCTCCGAGGGGCGGGCCTCTGCCCCTCGCGATGCTCACTTTCGGACGACTCCAGTGCAGATCTCTTTGGTGCTAAAAACCCTGCAGAAACCACCACCCACAGGAGGGCTGACAGCGCGGGGGGCTGCACGGGGCTCGGCCTAGAAGCACAAGCGCGTCGGTCACGCCGAGAGCACAGGCCGGCGGGGGAGGCAGGAGGGGGGATGGAAAGGGCACTGGCGTCCCGGCTTTCCCTCTGGGTGACCCAGGGGACCCTGCCCCGTCAGCTAAGCTCTCCGAGGATCAGACTTCTCATCTGAGTCACGTGAGAGGTTATATGAGGTATTCTTCGAGTCCCTTTCAGCTTAAAAAGAATTCTGCGTTCTGGTCCCATTTTTTTTTTTTTAATTGTTAGAAATAAGGAGGACTAAAGCCCGTGAGAAATAAGAGAAAATGAAAGATGGGAGAGGACAAGGAGGAGGAGGAGAAGTTACCAATGGTAGGAAGTTGACTGTAGAAGGCAAGTGAGGACGAGGGAGGCTCCGTGCCTTAGTCTTAAGGGATGTTGGGGGTGGGGGAGCAGGCAGATAAGACAGCATTCTCCTGCTCTTTATTTTTTAAATATATTTTTATTGATTTCATAGAGGCCTGGAGGGGGGCGAGAGTGAGAGGAACATCGATGATGAGATTGAATCATCGATCGGCTGCCTCTGCACGCCTTGCCCCACACTGGGGATCAAGCCCACCACCCGGGCCTGTGCCCTTGACCAGGAATCAAACCGTGACCTCCTGAGTTGACGCTCAAAATCACCGAGCCACGCCAGCCAGGCTCTCGTGCCCTTTAAGACAGGCTGCCAGCAGACCCCTGGCTGCCCTCCCCATCCTATCCCATTCAACGCCCACCCCCCACCCCCCTGTGCGGGCAAGACACTGTCCCGAGAGCTGGAGTCCGCCTACCCACCCCTCACGCAGGCCGCTGGCCGTCTGAACTCGGGGTCAGAGCCCGAGGGGCCGTTCCCTCTCCCTGCTGTGGTCAGGAGCGGCGCGGGGCGGTGCAGGCTGTCCCCATCATACTTCCTCGCGCGGGAAGGCCGGGCGGCTTCTTGGCCCCGCTTCTCCAAACCGGCCGGCGGCGGCGATGGCATCCTCTTGCTGGGAGCTGTCCTTGTTGCCAGCACCTTCCTGAGGCCTGGGGTCAAAGCAGCTGCCTATTGAAGGAGCCCGTGTGCCCACAGTGGCAGAAGGGCTGCCTCCGATGTCCCCGCGGAGGGCCAGCCTGCGGGGACATCCTGCCGCTCGCCTTGGCGCAAACTGGCACCTTGTACCCAGACCTTGGTGGTGTGTGCTGTGCCCGCTATGTTCTTTGGTCCCTGGATCATCATCAATCTTTTCTTTCTTTCTTTCTTTGGCCAACACATAATAGGTTTGAAGAGACATTCCAAGGTGTTGTGTCATCATTCTGATCTCTGTACGAGCTTCAGGATTGCTTTGGAGCGCTCGCTAGGGAGAGTGTAGGCCTCAGCGCCCGGTACGCTGTATCTGCGTATTCCACCGGAACGGCGTCCGCGAAGGTCTGTGCGCAGCCAGCAACCCCATCCCACAGGGGAGCCGTCCCTGCCACATCCTGTCCCATTGGGGGTTGACATGTCAGTCTCGGGCACGGCAGGGGGAACCGGGCCCTGGCAGGGACGGGCAGAGAGGCCGTGAGAGGTGGACCATCGCTCGCTGCTTCTGAAAGGCATTGCCGACTGTGCGGACGTGTGCCTGTGCGTCACGGGGATGGGCGTGAGGACGTTCGCGGTGAGCGTCAGCTCTTCCACACGCAGGCCTGCATCTTAGCTTCTGACGGCCTGTTTTCCTGGTGCATTCTCTAGAGCAGTGTTTTCCCAAACTTTTGACTCATGTGTACCCCTTCTATAATTTTCGTAACGCTGAGCACCCCTTGTACTCATGAGAACGTAGAATTAGGAGCAGCTAAGCACGGTGCAGCGCATATCCCCACCAAACTCCACTGCAACGCGTACCCCCACCAAACTCTTGGGGTTACACGTACCACACTTTGGGAAGCACTGTAGCACCCAGCGCTGTCAGTGTGCGGGCACAGACACCATTCTGTTTCACAGGGACATCCTCATCGTACTTGGAATTCCTGGTCAGAGTAAGAAACTGAGATTCCCGTCCTCTTGAACCAAGGTCCGAGCTTAAAACAAGGCGTAGCTGTGCCCTTTGCCGCCGGGAGAGGGTCTTCCCCCGCGTGCTGGGCTGTCAGAGGCAGGACAGCAGGCTCCCCCTCATCACCGCGGCGAACGTTGCTCTGTGCGCCATGCCCTGCCTCCCGCGCTTGGCTCGAGAGAGATACTTGGAGCGACAAAGCCAGACACCGCTAACAGGAGATGTGTCAAGATAGCGGCAGTGACAAAGGGCCGGTTGGACATCCGAGGGGCGCTTGGCACTCAGGTTTGGCTGTTCAGCTTAACATCTTTCGGGAGCCATTGGCTTCCTCTCCCTTTCGGCAGTGACAGATCCCGACGTCGTCCTTGGAGGTCTGAGGGTAGAGTGAGAGCCTGGATATCCACCGTGTCCGCGAACATTCTCCCGGATGCAACATCCCCGAAGCCCAATGAGAAATGGGAGCGCTGAGTCTAAGACTGGAAGTTATTCTTTCTTTTCTTTTAAAGAAACATTTTTTATTGATTTCAGAGAAGAACGGACGGGGAGAGAGAAAAGCACATCAGTGACGAGAGAGAATCATGGATCGGCTGCCTCCTGCACGCCCCCTATTGGGGGGCCCACAACCCTGGGCATGTGCCCTGACAGGTTCCTGGGTCAATGCTCAACCACTGAGCCACACAGGCAGGGCCTGGTCTCTTTTCTGCTGGTTGGGACAGAAGATGCAGCTGTCCCCCAGACCCTCCCGGTCAGCTCTCTCCTCCCTCTTTCCCACTCGCTGGTGGTGCCACGTGGAGACACAGCGGCCAGGGGAAGCCTCAGAGCCGAGCCACAGCTCCTCTGTGAACGAGGGCCATTCAGGACACAGGAGTCTGAAGCGAGGCCGCCTCCCTTAGCTGCAGCCCCTCCGGCCCGTAGGTCTGCCGCGGTACCCGGCATTTGGGAGACTTGCCTTGGGGGTTTCGGAATGCTCGCCCCTGAAGGCCAGGGCACACAGATTTCTCTGCGGCCTTTCCGATTCCGATGCTCTGAGAAATTTTATTTCCCTCTCGGCTTTGAGACGAGTAACAAGCTTCTCTTTGTACAGTCTCAGCTCTTTCTTTCAGAGCGATGGCAGCTTGCAGCCAAAGACACTGTGTTTATTGACTGGGAAGACGGACGTCTGGGCCAAGCCATGTCGCAGCCGCACAGAAGCAAACCTGACCTTTATTTACCAGCAGCGCTCAGCGGCGTGTTCTGTGCTAGATGCTCACGCGCACACAGGGACACAGGACAAAGTCTGACACATGGGCAGGCGCACACACATACACACACACACACACACATAAACACACACACACACACACACACACACACACACACACACACGACCGCACTCCCATTGGCCCAATGCAGTCCAACAAGGCCATGTGCTGCACGTGTTTTTTTTTCACGGATCTTCGTGTGTGTGTGTGTGTGTGTGTGTGTGTGTGTGAGAATCGGACCTGTGGCTCCTTAAATTGATCTATAGCTCACTGTTGTTTTTTTGTTTTGTTTTGTTTTGTTTTGTTTTTATCATCACCCAGTCTTTGTGCATTTATATAAAGTTAGGGCTTTTTCCAGGAAGACTGAATCCCGAGTTTCCAGAGCCCTCCTGTGTCAAGGCTGATTTGCTTTCTTGGAGAAACACAAAACCCGACCGAAGCCGGGTGCAGATTTTCCAGGATTGATTCTCTGGGGCAGAGAGAGGTCGCACGCAGTGAAATTAAACGCAGGTTCACCTTAGTGTCCTGAGGGGGTGGGAAGCATGGAATGCGGGCTTGAGCAGTGCCTCCTATCCATGGGAGCTGGCTGAGGCAGATGGAGGGACCTGTGTTGGGAAAGTGAAGTGAGAGTTCAAAGTCACCTGGCTGTGCAGCAGGGATGCTCTAGCGCTGTCCTCTCCGCGGCTGTGATGGGCCATCCACGTTCACGTTAGAAACACACTCATCACCTCCGGCCATACCCCTGGGGCCTACAGACACGTTCTCATAAGCCCGGAATGGTTCGATATTGCTTCTTTACCTTGGTCCCTTCCAATAGCTCCAAAGTGACTTGTAATGGCTATCTGTCTCATTTCCTTAGGAAGGACGGGTCTGTTTTCAATGCTGTCTCCGATAAGGTGGCGGCTGAGGTTATGGGAGGAGAGGCGGGGGATTTCCCTGCCGAGTGACCGTGGCACCTCCACTTCTCGCTTCTTCATCCACAGGAGAATCGTGCACAACCGTCCGTCTGCCCCAGAGGGTGCGTGTGAGCCCCCGGACGAGCTCACAGCTGCCCACACGGTCTGCGGGCTCCCGGGGCCTGGCATGCAGAGAGCCCTCCTGGGCAGTGAGGGTGGCGGGCAGGCTGCTTTAGTCTCCCCGGAGTCCGGCATCTGGTTAACCCTTGGCTTTTTCCCCTCTGAGGGATGGATGCCACCTGGACAGAACTCCAGGCAGGAAGAGGCTGTGTCGCCGCTGGGCTCTGTCCCTGGAAAGGGGGCTGCTGGTTGATCTTGTTTGCAGGCCTGGGGTCCCAGACAGTTCGTAGCAAAATGGCATCTCCCGTTGCACTGAGCTCCCTGTCTCCCGTGGTTGCTGTCCTGAGGCTGTGCACATTCCAAATGTCTTGTTTTTTGAAAGTAAGACCACGTGACGCCGCCTCTGTAAATCGGGTGGTGCACCTGATCGTGCGGAGAGCGCCCTGAGCGGTACCACGTGCCTTCCAGCGCCGTCAGTAGAGGGGGGTCCAGGTGCTGAACCCCCATCTCATAGCCCTGAGCACCAGCGAGGGTGTGAGAGCGGGATTCCCGCTGAGCAGTGCACCTGCCTGAACGTGAACCCCGACCCTCCGTCCCCGGGGCTGGATTGCAGCCGCAGTGTTACCCGCCACTCATCTCAGCACCCGGCGGGGTGGCTACTTGGCGAGTTAAATCTCTGGAATGACATTTCCTGTAGCTCTTCAGGAAACGGCCAGGTGTGAGGCAGCTGACTCGATGCTGTGCATGACTTTAAAAAAAAAAAAGCGTTTTGGTTTTTTTTATTATTATTATTTGATTTCAGAGAATAAGGGAGAGAGAACCACCCATGATGAGGGAGAATCATCCGTTGGCTGCCTCCCGTTGCCCTGACCTGGCCAGGAATCGGACTGTGACCTCCTGGTTCGTAGGTCGAGGCTCCACCCCTGAGCCATGCTGCCGGGCAGGGTGTTTCCTTTTCAAAGCTGGGAAAGAGTGATTGTCGTTCTCGCCTAAACGCGGAGGCTCCTGCAAGTTCGTTCGTTGCAGCTGGAGGCAACCCAGAAGGCCCGAGTTAAGCTTCTGTTACCCGCAGGGGAGGACCTTCCTGGTTCTGTGTGTGGGCCCTGCAGGACAGCTCAAGGCCATTGTCAAAAGATAATGAAAGCAGGCAAGTCAGGGCAAGAGAATTCTCTCTCTGAATGTGAGAGAAAACAGCAGTCCTGCACACGCTCCCCCCGCCTCCCCCCTCTCTTTCTCTCTCTCTCTCTCAGTTCCAGGAGCAGTCAGGGGAAGAATCTAGTTCTTTCTCAGGTAGGTTTGATCTTCTCAGATCTCGTGTGTGTTGGCTGGAGGAGGTTGAGTGGAGGGGGGGACGGCAGGTAGGACGGATTGGTTATGAGGTTGGACTTTCCCTAGAGCATCGTAAGGCCTCTGCTGCGTGTCTCAGAACGTGACAGTAAAATCAGGGGCAGAGACGAAGTCAGAGGCCCGTGTTTCGGGGCATGGTCAGCAGCACAGCAGTCCTGTGTCTGCAGTGTGTGTCGGGGGCAGGTGGGCGGGGTGCCTGCAGACCCCAATGTCGAATTTGTCCACTTACAGGCCTCCTTCCTAAGGGTTCGGGCTCCTCCCACCATGAGGAACTGTGCCCGCAGGGCCGGATGGGGAGCTGGTTGGAAGTGCTGCCCCATCCATGTTAGGGTGATGTGTTCACTCCACCCCACAGGGGGACCGGGGGCGCTTCAGGGCTGCTTCCCTTGGACATGGGGCCCCTCAAACACAGTCTGAGGCCCCTCTTCTAAAGTCAGCCTCTACTGAGAGCTAGCACCTGGGTCTGTTTCAGCACCAGGGACAGCGAACACCCCTCCGTTCACCCCAGGCTGGGGGTCCTCATGGACCTTCCTTCCTGTCCACGGGCCCTCCTCCGAAAAGACTTCCTTCTTAAGTTCAAGTGCCTGCATCTCGTGTTCATGCCACGCCTGGAGAGGCTCAGCTGTTTCTGCCACGTTCTTGGCCTCCTGAGGAAAAGGACAGGGTTTGGGCTCACACACCCCAACAATTCACTGCTAAGCTTTTCCCAAGCCACGCCACGTGGTCTCCTGGCAACAAAGACACCCGTGGGCACGGGCACACCCCAACTACAGTCTTCACCAGGCACCTTCGGCTTGTCCGCTCCCCAGCGGGGGGACCGCTCACTGGCACCCCCTTTCTGTTTATGATGGATGCACACGCCCACGACCAGGCATAAGTCTCTGTTCTACTCTGTGCATTGGAGGCAGCGTGGCTGCTGTGGGGCATCTTTGAGACTCAGGCTGGGCACTGCTTTGCATGCCAGCGGCCACCCCTTCATCAAGCATGTGGTCCGGCAGCCAGCCATGCCTTACACAATCCCAGGGAGAGTGCACACGGCCCCCCCTTAGCTCTGTAAGGTGGAGACGGCAGGCCAGAGACCAAGGGGCTGTGGGACAGTGATGCTTAACCCTGGAGCCAGCGAGGGGACGGATGCCATTCTTCCTCCATCCCGCATCCTCTCGCGGGCACCCCGTTTTGGCGCTCACACCCGCCACGAGAAAAAGGCACGCGTGTCTCTGGGTTATTGGCGAGGGCAGGGTCAGCAGTTCTCTCCGAGAATCCTCTAGAACAGGAGCTCTGTTTTCTGTCGGAACTAAGGACAAGCCTGGGCTAGAATGAGCGTGCCCCCGGAAGGACCAAGGAGAAACCCCCATTAGAACGGAGGAGGATCAGGCGGGAGTCGCCTGATGGGAATCCACCGGTCCACTGGCTGGGGAAGGTGGTCCGAGATAGGGCTGCATTTTTAGACCCAGGGGGGTGTCCGCAGGAGCCCCGGGAGGGGACAGGCCAGAGAATAAATCCCCGGAGAGGTCCTCAGTACTTTCTCTGGACAATTCCTAAAATGTTCAAAGGCGCGTCTAGCCCCCCGCCTCTGTGGAGGCGAGCTCAGCCATATGTCTGGGCTCTTACGGCAAATGCCCTACAGACACCAAAGTCTTGCATTTTCCACTCCCAGCCGTGGCTGGCTGTCCCGAGTGGAATTATTTCCCCCCTCCCTTCCCTACGCGAAAGGGACCCGCTTTCAGGAGAAGTGTCCTTCAATCGTCCAGCACAGACTGGAGGTAATTTTTTGCATGAACGGCTTTTTACAGCTAGGTCTAAAAGCAGAAGAAAACTTGTATTTAAACTAAGTGCTACTTTACATATCTTATTCCGAGGGAGAGGAAGGATTTATTGCCTTGTAAATGCTGTACACAGACTCGTTTCCTACTGGACGTCACGTGTCCCCTCGTCCTCGGGCTGATGTCCCGAGCAGCCTTCGGCGGCTGGCAAATCAGCCGGCACCCGCTCCACGCTCCACAGGTCGGAGGCTGTGTGCTCCGAGAGCAATTTTGCAAATGAAGTCCGGGTGCCGTCGTAGCTGATTTCCACCCCCATCCCCACCCCCACCCCGAAGCTTTCTGTACTAAATATATGTAACGTGACTCTTATCTCGTCCGATCCTGTGTGTGTGCGTGTGTGTGTTTCCCCACGTTTGTATTCATGTAGTGGCCACCTGGCCTTGAACACGGTGTGTATGGCCTGTGGGCCTGGGGACGCGTGCGCACACTTGTTCCGAGGCCAAGGTTAGCTTACAGAGTTCAGCAGGAAGGAAGGAAAAACCACCACCACGTGGCGTAGGCTGGGAGAAGCTTAGCAGTGGACAGATTCAGGGTTGCCAAGCGGGAACTCGCTGGCTCCGAGCGTGGCCGGGGCAGAGCCGAGGCGTTCTCAACTGCGTTTGTTTTCACCTCCACGGGCGGTGCCTCAGTTCTGTCTCACGACTTAGACGATTCCCTCCACGATGCTGGTCTGTTGCCCTCCCCCTCCCCCTACCCCACACACACCTCCAGGCTGCCGGAAAGTGTTGGTCCTGCTGGCTCCCTGGCATTTGGATCTCATTGTCACTGCCTTACAAGGGGCGGCAGAGGGTTTTAGCAATCCTGGGGCTCACCAATCATGCCCCTCCTTTGATGAGGGAATGTCTTTGCTTTTTTATTTTATTTTATTTTTTTTTTTTAAGGACAACTTAACCCATTGGCTGTGCTCAGTTTATTTGCATCCCCGTGAGTCTTGGAGAACCACTTTCGTTAAACTGATGACTGTATTTGCCTCTGGAGAAGAGGCTCATGAGCAAGGTCAAATTCTCGTGTAAAGGTGTTCTTTATGCAAAAATAAATAAATAAAAATAAATAAATAAAGAAATGGGTCTTACCTTGGTCAGGGGGCCTCAGGGTAGTGGGGACGTGTTGTCAGTCCATTTGGAGGGATGTGTTGAAAAGGCAAGAGCTCTCTCCTGGGTTCCCGGCCCCAGCCTTCCTTCCTCCCCAACCTCAAAACAAGAAAACAGAAAAATTATTTTTTTAAACCGCGTTAATAACTTACGTTTAATACAAAAGGATGATGTAACCGGTGTCACCAAAGGTCATTCCTCCCACTGTGCATGTCCTTTGCTCTCGGCCCCGTCCCCATTGTCATCCCGCCCTCCACCCTCACGCTTCTACCCCAGCCAACGTGGGTCGTCATGGGAACCAGTTGGCAGCGTCCGCGGGACATGTGGGGGCGGAGCCTAGCGCCATGACGCTCATGAAGACCCGCCATCCTTCACTTTCCAGTGGGTCACCGCTAACCCGAAGGCATACCCTTTCCTTGGTTTGTGTCGAAAAGCGTTTTATGCATATATATGTGTATATATGTGTGTGTGTGTATGTGTGTATGGCCCCATGTATGTATATGCACATGTACATGTATATATGTATATACCCACTCCGGTATCAATGGAGCCTGCGCGAGCGAGCAAGCGTTGTAAATACCCCCTGGCCATCTACCTGTCTGTCCGTCTCCCTCATGGTATCACATCTCCCGTGTCACGTTAACGACTCCATTTACTGAGTGATGAAATGGTGTGTAGACTGTATTCTCCTGACATAGTTTATGTAGGGTCTCTTCTCAAATAAAGCGATAAAACACCCGTGCTCTCGTTTGAACTGGATTCATTCCTCCTCGTTTTATTTATTTATTTATTTATTTGTTTATTTATTTATTTATTTTATTTTGCAATGACCACCACATCTTATTTTGCAAGGCTGCTCCCTAATTGCCATGAATGTTCAGTCTTTAAATAATATAACCAGATAGCCATTCAGGGTAAGCACTGTCCTGCTATCTGGAATTGCAGTTAAACACGTGAGCAAAGATCACGTCACCTTCGCAGTCGGTCGGAAAACGATGTGTCCAACCTCCTTGAAATCCTTCAGGTATAAGTCAGCAGCCTGCGTTCCTATCAACAGGGAAGGGTGCTGGATACAAAGGTCAAGGTTCAAGGTGGTCAAGTCCCATCCTGTGCAGTGATCTGGGGAGCCGGGCCCCGGGTTCGCTGAGGGTAAACGCCGCCTGTGTGGTGCCCAAGGACGCCCTGGGCTGGCTGGAGGGCCAGATGATGTTTCTGGAAGGACATCCACACATCTGAGCCTCTCAGACACATTCCTGTATGATTTCCTGGTACAGAGGGGCCCCTCAGCCTGGGCCCTGCCCTTTGTCTTGCTCCTGTTGGGGTATTTAAGGCTCCTAGGCTGTTACCCAGGAAGGGGTTCGATATTTGCCTCTCTTCCCCCCATCCCCGAGGTTCGCAGTGTTCTCGATTATGAAAATCACCACCGGGATGTGGCATACATATCCTTCTCCCAACCAACCAGCTTCAGTTCAGTTCGGGGAATGTCAACATGTTCGCCCACAACACATGCAGATTAGTTCGCTGAGACAAGAGGATTGGGAAAACCTGGAAGGCCTTGGTCTTTCCCTTCACCTCCAGCGGGTGGAGGGTGCAGGCACGTTCACAGTTGATCATGACCCTGGGCAGAGGGGGGGCCACATCCCCAAGAAGCCACGTGGGAGTTGAGGAAGAACTAGATACACACAGGTGGAAGGAGAGAAATTGATGGGCTCTGAAGGCAGAGGGCCAAGGGCAGCAGGGTCTAGGGCAGGACAATGCCCAGCAGAGAGAAGGGGTGGGGCCACAGCAAAAGGCAGAGCATCTTTTTTTCAGGGACCCCCATTGGGGTTGCTGAAAGGAAGAACTACCATGTCATGACCTCCAGCTTCTCTCCAGCATGTCCACTGCAGCTTTTCCGGCTCTGGAGGGTACTCCCGCTCACCTGACCCTGGTAAGTGAGATTCCGTGATGACCTGAGTTTTGAACCTGGTTTCTGTTCCCTGCGGACTGGCTGGCCTGGGCCTCACTTTCCCCCTCCTGCCACACATGCCTCCTAGCACTTGCTGTGGTGATCTATAATAATAAAAGCATAATATGCTAATTAGACCAGACAGCCGAATGACCATTGGGACAAAGCTGGAACTGCAAGCTGCGATGGCTCCAAGGGCTAAGCCCCTTGCACAAATTCATGCATCGGGCCCCTAGGTAAATACATAAGCCATAACCACACGGGTTCCTAGAACGTGGCGCCTGTACAGTGTGTTCATTTCCTTGGAGGAGACCAGGGTGAGGGTCCCACTGCAGCTGGGGCTGATTCTGTCAGGGTGACGGCCACAAGCGCTGTTCATTGCTCGCCCCAGAGTTGTCTTGGCTGTTTGTTGGTGTCAGTCCCTCTCAGTGTACAGAGAAGCCCTTAGAAGGTGCAGCAGCTATTTGCAAAATGAATTTCGAGCGCTTGAACTTGTGGTCAAGGAGGTCTTGCCCTGGCAGGTGTGGCTCAGTGGATGGATCGTCGGCCTGTGGACTGGAGGGTCCCGGGTTTGATGCCGGCCAGGGGCATATGCTTGGGTTGTGAGCTCAATCCCCGCCCTCCAGTGGGCGGGGGCGTGCACGTGGCAACCAATCATTGATACTCTCTCATTGATGTTTCTATCGCTCTATCTCCCTTCTTCTCTGAAATTAAAAAAATATATATATATATTTTTTTTTAAAAGAAAGAAATAGGGAGGTCTTTATTTTTAATTTTCCTTCTTGTGATGTTTTGGGGGCAATCTGCAATGGGTGAGCGTTTTATTAAAAAAGGGAGCAGTTCCTTTCCTCTCCTCTGCAAACTCTGGCCGGATAGCAAGGAGGAGCCCCAGGCCCACGTGCAAACACTGCGGGTCCCTCGCTCTCCAGTTCCACTCCCACCAGCCTCCTCTGAGGAGGCCCTTCCCGCTGTGCGAGGCGGGACAGACAGGGCCCCACGCTGGCTCCTGGCTCCCGGCCAGGGCATTTCGGCTCTCCCTCTGATACAGCGTGAGTGGGGTGTCTCATCCCCCCAGGGCCCGGAGCAGGGACATTCCTGACCCTGCAATTACGCGCTGACCTCCCGAAACGTACCCTGCTCTTGCACTTGGCATGGGCAGCACTGTTTTCTCAGTCCTGACTGGGAGCCTTGTGTCTGATTGGGGGTGCGGGGGTGGGGAGGGAATAGACATCTTGTTTTACCTCCCCCGCCCCCGGCCCTCCCTGGTCAGCAACAACTGCGGGCAGCCCTCCCTGGCTTGCAAGGACTTGGGGCATCTTCTGTGTCTGAACCTAACATCTTCTGTGTCTAACTTAATTATTAGAAAATGGACCTTTCTGACGATTCTAACCTTTTTCTACTCTGACTCTGCAACAAAAAGCTCTGTCTGTGCCACTCTGCCTCTACGCCAAGGACTTGTCTAGGGTTAGGGACCGGGAAGTGAAACCTTGGGGTGGAGAGATGTACATATTTTAAATTCTGATAGAAACAGCCACACCCACTTCTGAGAATGTGGTACCCCTGGGCACCCCCATCCACAGCGTCCGAGGGCCCGTCTCGGCACACCTGAGCCAACGCTCGCTCGCTCCCACGACCGCTTTCACATTGTATAACCTCGCGAGTGGAAGCGATAGCTCATTGTTCTTTTAATTTGCCTCTTCATTTGGTTACTAATGAGGTGGAGCCACGTTGCGTTTGCCGAGATCTCTTGGAGGCTGAATTTTAAAATTGTATTTTACTTTAATAAATGAGCGCGTGTCCGGAGTATAAGGAGCCGACTAGGGCTGGGAGGGCTATGATCGAGAGGAAGCACCGGCGCCCCGCTTCCCTCTTTTTCTGACCAAAGACAAAAGCTCTCAAATGTTAGGACTGTTTCCGCTGGGTTTCGCTTTCATATTTCTTTTTGTACAATATATATTTATTGATTTGAGAGAGAGAGAGAGAGAGAGAGATCAATGATGACAGAGAATCGTGGATGGGCTGCCTCCTGCACGCCCCACACTGGGGATCAAGCCTGCAACCAGGGCCTGTGCCCTGACCCAGAATCAAACCGTGACCAACTGGTTCATGGGCTGACACTCAACCACTGGGCCACACTGGCCGGGCTGCTTTCCTATTTCTAAATGTTGCGCATGCAATGCTGTCTTTTGGCTCTTGGTTTTTATGTATTACCTAGAGACTTCTGAGGCAGGAACTGCCAGTTTTCCAGCCTAAATGTACCCTTGCTTGCTCAACCACAGGCCCCTGCCTCGTAGGGTCCGGTGGTTCCAGCTGAAGGACCAACATGTTGTAGCAGTCATCCTGAACGCCGGTCACAGGAGCCATTTTTACTTCCCAATGTTCGCTGTCTGCGTTCATCTCCAGGGGCTGGGTATGTTAACGTCGACAAGAATAAGCCAAACACTTTTTGTTGTTGTTGTTGTTGTTGTTGTTTTTAAATAAAAGGGGAAATATTTTGATAATTTGCTCAGAGGGCCAGGCACATAGAATGTGGCTCTGAAAACTGGTTTTTCAGGAGAAGTTTCTAAGGCAACGGAGGCGAGGAAAGGAAAATTGCTCAGGCTGCGAACCGTCAGTGGCTGTCTGCACGCTCTTAATGCGTTGTTTCTAAAGAATGGGAACTATTTGTGTCCCGCTAATGGCTCACTTGTGATTATGGGCCTGAAGCATTATTTCCTTGGAAAGATCTTAAAGTTGTGTGTGTGTGTGTTTAATGTTTATTGTTGAAAGTATTGCAGATGTCCCCCTTCCCCCCCCCCCCATTGACCTCTTCTAGCCCTCACCTGCCCCCCACCCCAGCCCTTCACCCCACCATTGTCTGTGTCCATGGGCTACGTATACACACACCCAAGTCCCCCCTTTGTCACTCCGGTGCACCCTCCCACCCTCCCCGCCTTCCCTCTGAGGCCCCTCGGTCTGCTCCATGTTTCTATGTCTCTGGATTTTTTTTTTAATGTTTTATTTTTTTTAACTTTTTTTTTTATTGATTATGGCATCACATAATTGTCCTCATCCCCCCATTCCCATCCCAAACCCCTCCCCCTGTATGCCCCCACCCCCCTGCTGTCCGTGACCACTGGTTAGGCTTATATGCATGCACACAAGTCCTTTGGTTGATCTCTCCCCTTTGTGGACCTTGCTTGCTCACTGCCTTTTTGTCGGAGTGGGGGGAGCAGGGAGTGGACGAATGGGAGGGGGAGGGGGTCTGTGCTTAGGGCGGATACTCTCCGAGGACATGACCTCCAGGTGGGCTTCTGCGCCTGCACGGAGGCCTGCAGGGACCCAGGCTCGCGAACACATTGTCTACACCCGAACAAGAGCAGCAGATAAGCCCTCGGGCCCCCGGGCTGACTGGAGCACAGACACACACACATGTGGCGCAGACACGGTTTGCAATGTGGTCCCTCTGCGGGGCCGGATTCCGGGTGTGGCCAGGAGCCTCGATTCAGAGCAATGACCAAGCCATCCCTCCGGCATCCTTCCTGGCTTTCCAGGCACCTCGTTGGCTGCTTGTTAGTCTGTTGTTCTTGTTTTAGAGGGAGCTGTGTATCTCCTTGGGGATCTGGGGGACCCCACAGGGGGAAAGTGGGTCACACCTGCCCGCAGCCCAGAGGTCACAGGGCGCCGGGGGTCCAGCCCCCGTGTCCCGTTCCTCCCCTATGGGAAGGATCCACAGCAGCTGGGTGCACTCCCATCCCCAAGCCCACCCTCTGAACGAAGGGCTTGGGCCTAGCAGGAGCGGCTCAAAATGGCCTCCGCACCCAGGTCAGGCAGCTCCCAAGGTGCAATGGCCCGGCCCCAGGAGCCTCACGTTAGCCAGCTTCCCGTTCCCAGGCCGGTCACCGCCCAGGGTGAGCTGGGAGACACCACCCCAACATTCCCCATCCCCAGGAAGGCAGGGGCCCGGAGCCCGCCCCGCGCTGGGCCAGCCCTGCCTGCAGGCCCGGGAGTGTTTTCACAGCTGCAGGCGGGGGCTCCCCCCAGCTCCCTGCACGCAGTTGGCCTGCGGGTCCGGCAGCTGCTGCGCACACCCCGGCGTGACCCGGTCCCCGCAGGGAGTGGGGGGCCCTGGCCGGCGAGCCCCGGCTGGAACGGAGCACCCCGCCAGGGTGGCCTGCCCCTGCTCCTCCGACCCGCTCAGGGCAGGTGGCCATGGAGCGTCTCTCCCGTGGCCTCCTGGCTCCCATGATCTCCCCGGGCAGCGAGGGGCCTTATTAAGTGTAAATGGCTGCCTGTGGCGGTGTTCCGTCTCTCACGGTAATAATCAGTGCTAATAAAAACAAAGAAGGGGAAAGCACACTCAGAAAAAATGCACCGCTTTGTGCCTTTCCCATTTATCACTCTGGTGGGAGCCTATGGCCAATGCCAGCCGTGCACAGAGGGCACCCATGCCAGAGACGCAGGCACATGTATGCACACGTGGGCAATGCACACACATGCACACTCACATGAACATGCACACCCATGCACACTCTTACATATGCACACTCCTACACACTCACACCTGCACACACACATGCATGCACACACAGGCCTACTCGCCCACACAATCACATGCACACTTATGCACCCTCGTATGCATGCACACACACCATGCGTACAGTCACACGTGCACATGTATACATTCACATGCATGCACAAACACATGCACACTCACACGTGCACACACTTACACATACACGCTCACACATATGTACACACAGGCATACTCGCCCACACACTCACACGCACACTTATGCACACTCACCTGCTCATACTCATGCACACACACACACACACACACACACACACACACAGTCTTTATGTGGCCGAAGTCAGGCGTAGATCCCCCTCCGTCTCCCCGCCCGCCTCGCCCTGCAGGTCCCCCCGTGCAGCTGCTGACATCCACGAGGTGGGGAAGATGAGGGCGGGCTGCTGGCTCCGGCCGGCCTCTCCCTTCTCCCTCTCCATCAGCCCGTCATCCCTAAGACAAATGGCTCCCTCCTGCCAAGGCCAAGGAGAGCCGAGCTAAAGATGTAGTCAATTACATTCACTCCAGAAAGATCAACTCTCCCGATTAGGACCGGGGTTTCGCGCCACTAAAAATAAACAGGGCAGGGCGGGGCGGGCAGGATGGAGGAGCGAGCGAGCGAGCGGGGAGCAGGCAGGTGGGCGGGGGCCGGGAGGGACGCTGGGCTGATATTTAAAGACCTTTTACTTTGGAGCGATCTCAGCGAGCAGAGCAGCTGTCCTCTCCCGGGGCCCCCCGGGAGGTTTTAGGATAACAAACTGTCCCGCTCGGCGGGTGGGTGGGGGGCCTGTTCCGTGCAGAAGCCGGAGGGAAAGGGAGCTCTTTGTTTGTGCTGAGGAGGTCAGGACTTCCATGCCTTCCTTGACCCCCCCACCCCCATTCTCTTCTTCTACCTCAACTCTACGCAGAAAGCTGGGGGTGCAGCCTGGCCGGTATTTCCCAGTGGTTAGAGCGTCGGCCCAAGCACCACAGGATCGCTGGTTCGACTCCCGGTCAAGGGCAGGAACCTGGGTTGCAGGTTGGATGCCCAGCCTCAGCTGGGACACTCGCAGGGGGCAACCAATGGATTTGTGTCTCTCACATCGATGTTTCTCTCTCTCTCCCCCTCCCTCCCACTTTCTCTAAAAATCACATGGGGGGAGGGGAATGTGGTCGGGGGAGGATTAACAAAATAGCCGTGTGCACACGGCACACGGGCAGGCAGCTGTCCTGGAGGGGACGTGTTCCACAGGCCCTTCCTCCTCCACACAGGTCAGACCCCTCATTGCCTGGACACCCTCTCCCGGCCAGGGTCACCTGGCAAAGGCCTTAAGGAGAGTCACTCATCCAGGATCACGGAGCTGAAATCTGGAGCCCGAGGGAGGGCCCCAGACGCCCTGAATAGCCCAGGGATTGGTGACCTGGTGGTATATGACCTTTTGTTCAGGCTCCTCTGCTGCTGCAGGACTCCTATGCCATCTTCAAAACCCTACCCAGGTGCCCCTTCCTCTGACCTATCTCCCCCAGGTCCCCAGGCACCGCTGCTCTGATTCAATGCTCAGTCTTCCTCTTGCCCCTTTGGCCTTCTCGCCTGCTCTCTACGAAACCACGGACCCCATACGTGCCTCCTGGGCTTGCTCTTCCCAGCACCTGCAGGGAGCTCCGAGGCTGGGCTGTGGTTCGAGGAGCAGGGGCTTTGGGGTGCTGAGGGGAGACGGCAGGCAGCCTCCCCGGCAAACGGGTTTCCATCCTGGTCCAGCCGTGGGGGCCCTGACACCAAGAGAGTTGCTTGAGGGCACCCGGGTGTCAGCGACGGTCGCCAGAGGGCTCCCGGCTTGACGGATGGCTGTCAGCCTGCTGTCCTGAGCTCTGCCTTGCAAACATCCAGAGCACAGAGTCAGTGCCTCTCAGCTTCGTTTACTCATCAGGATGTCACAGGAAATCATTTGGTCTGGCCCTGCCAAGGCATTAGGGGTGAGTGAGTGAGTGAGTGAAATATTTGACCAAACAAAGCAGGCTAATTTTTAAAAAAATATATATATATTATTGATTTCAGAGAGGAAGGGAGAGGGAAAGAGAAATCAAAACATCAGATGATGGGAGAGAATCACGGATCGGCTGCCTCCTGCATATCCTCTACTGGGGATCGAGCCCTCAACCCGGGCATCTGCCCTGACTGGGACTCAAACTGTGACTTCCTGGTTCATAGGTTGACGCTCAACCATTGAGCGCACCTGCTGGGCCAGGCTAATTTTTAAGTGGATAATTTTGTATGGCCCACGGATGATGTGCTGAATATCCAAATGGCCCTTGGCAGAAAAAAGGTTACCCACCCCTGCTCTCGAGATACTTGGTTCTCATTTAGGGGCGACGCCTTTTGCGTGGCCCAGACTTTGTATCGGGCAAGATTTATTCTCTACATGCATGTGCTCTGATGTGTGTGTGTGTGTGTGTGTGTGTGGAGCATGCCGAGGGCGGCGTGTGCTTTGAAAGACCCCGGGAGAGACGACAGCAATCAATAGTCCTGTCTAAACAATTAGAAAGAGATGTTTCCAGTTTCCTAACTCTCTCCGGCATGTGTCAGATGCCTGCTGTCAGCTGGCTGCCGTTAAACAGCTTCTAAATAATGCGGAGACAATCAGAGGTACAACTAAGCCCTTCAATGGGGGTGATTGATTATTGGGATAATGCTCATTAGGCAGTAATGATCTTCCCACCTCCGCCCGCCCGTGGCAAGTGGTCTCTGGGCTGGGGGCGGGGCAGGGCAGGGCTCCGTGACCGGCTGCACATCTTGCTTGAATGTTCCTCGGACACGTGGAATAGGCGTGTGCCCTTTGCTTTCCTCCCTACAGTAGGGAGATGCCCCCAACTTTGGGTGACATTCTCCCAGACAAACGTAGGACGTGTGTTCAGGAACCTCTGGAAATTGAGGTCTGGTGGATGACCTTAATATATTGGGTTTGGCTCTCCCATTTTCTCTCCGAATTCTTTCAGCGTTCACAGCTCCCAAATCTCCGGGGTGCTCCGAAGACCCTTACTATTTGTAGTTGTATTTTATTTCTTTATTTAATATATTTTCGTTGATTCCAGACAGGATGGGAGAGAGGGAGAGGGAAAGAGAAACATGGATGAGGAGAGAGAATCATGGATTTGGCTTCCTCCTGCACAACCCCCTGCCGGGGATGGAGCCCCCTAACCGGGCATGTGCCCTGATGGGGAATGGGACCCTGATCTCCTGGGTTCCTAGGTCAACACTCAACCGCTGAGCCACTTGCAATTTAGATTTTTTTTTTTTTTTCAGTAGAGGGATCTCCGTAGAATGTTCTCAGAACCTGAGGTCGCGATGAAAGCACTTTGCTGAATGCAGGTCCATTCTAAACTTTTTTGGAGGGTGCCTTTTAAATTGCCAGCGAGCCGTCCTGAGTGTTGATAGTGAAGTCTCGCGAGACTGTACCTGTCCAGCATGAGTAGACGAGACCTGCAGGCGTCCCTCACGCACAGTGAGGTCTCGCGAGACTGTACCCGTCCAGCACAAGTGGACGAGACGTGCAAGGCGCCCACCGCACAGTCGCAGCCGCCATCTTGGTGACCAGAGCGGCCGTCTCCTCTGACTGTGTCCCCGTTCAGGGGACCCTCGTTTTACTTCCTCGTGGCCCCCAAGCGCAAGAGTGGCGGCGTGGGCGACCCAGACATGCCGAAGAGAAGCCTTCGGGCGCTTTTGCGAGCGTCGCCAGGCGGTCGGGAGCCGCCCCCCACGCTGCCTCAAGGCGCCGCGCCCCCGGGGCCTCGCTTCCTGTCGTCCGGACGCCTTTGGTCACATCCCCGCATCGCGAGAAGGTGAGTCCCGTCCGGCTAGACGCTGTCGCGGGAGAAGGAGCACGTGCGTGTGACGTGTACGGCCGCCATTGGCTCCTGGTCCTCCCGGGGCCTCGCGTGTCATTAAACGTCACCACCGGAAGTGGGCGGGCGTGAGGAGAAAACATGGCGGGCGCGGGGTCCGGGGCTGCCTGTGGAGATGTCCCCTCTCTCTTCAGCCCCCTCCCCCCCCCCATATAAGTTGAATTAATTGTCTTGATAGAAGACGCTAATTGAGGCCAAATCGCAATGCTCAGTCCACTCGGTGATGGGCGCGTCTCGGCAACGGCGCGTGTGAGCTTAGAAGGGCGCTCGAAGCCCTAACCCCGTGGTCGGCAAACTGCGGCTCGCGAGCCACATGCGGCCCTTTGGCCCCGTGAGGGTGGCTCTTCCACAAAAATACCACGGCCTGGGCGAGTCTGTGTTGAAGAAGTGGCATTAGAAGAAGTTTCAGTTTTTTAAAAAAAATTTGGCTCTCGCCAAGACCGGTGTGGCTCAGCGGATAGAGCGTCGGCTTGGGGACTGAAGGGTCCCGGGTTCGATTCCGGGCAAGGGCATGGACCTTGGTTGCGGGCACATCCCCAGTGGGGGGTGTGCAAGAGGCAGCTGATCGATGGCTCTCTTTCATCGATGTTTCTAGCTCTCTATCCCTCTCCCTTCCTCTCTGTACAAAATCAATAAAATATATTTTAAAAAAAATTTGGCTCTCAAAAAGACACATCATTTTCGTTGTCCTGTTGGTACTTGGCTCTGTGGACTCATGAGTTTGCCGACCACTGGCCTAACCGGCGTGGCTCAGTGGATAGAGGGTCGGCCTGCGGACTGAAGGGTCCCGGGTTCGATTCCGGTCGAGGGCATGGACCTTGGTTGCGGGCCCATCCCCAGTGGGGGATGTGCAGGAGGCAGCTGATGGATGTTTCTCATCGATGTTTCTAATGTGCTATCCCTCTCCCTTCCTCTCTGTGAAAAAAAAGGGGGAAAAAATCAGAAAGTAAAAATAAATACATAAAAAGAAACATTCACAAATGGGGCCTGTGCGGGTGTATAACCCAGGGACACAGACCACAGGGCGGTGAGGGCCTGGAGGTGGGAGAGGGCGAGATGAGGCGGGGACTGTTACTTGTCATTCAGGCAAAATCTCCTGAAAGTCTCCACCCTTGGCTTGTGCTGAGTTCTGGGGTTTCGCGTGCATGGGTGGACCCGGATGCTGTCCCCAAGCAGGCGAGTTCCCACACGGGAGATCTCTCTCCAGCTGCTTTAATCCCAAGGCCCCTTGGCCAGCCCGGGAGCAGGGGCCTCAGTCGCTGCTGCTGGGCTGGATGCACCCGCTCCCACCCCCACCCCCCACCCCCCGTGGCATGCTCTCAAGGTTAATTTACGTGTCCAAGTCAGATTCTGCAAAACTCAGCTCAGGCGCCGCCGTCGCCGCCGCCGCCGCCGCCTCCGGGCAGCCTTCCGGGATCCGCTCCCCAGCTCAGCCAGGCGCTCCTCCTCTGCCTGCCGTGGTCCTGTTTTATTATGATTCATTACCGTCCACCTCTCTCCGTGCCTACGTTATAAATGACACTTCATCGCGGGAGCGTGCGTGGAGGGAAATACAGAGTGCACGGCAGGGCGCGGTACTAGCCGGGGTTGCTTTTGCTCAGCCCCGCGCCGAGTTGCCATCTCTGGCTTGTCCGCCAGAGAGAGAAGCCCTTGGGATCCACGTGTGGGTCACTCGCCCTCCCACTCGGTGCCTGCACAGCGCAGCCACAGGAAGGCGATGGCAGGCCGGCCCCGTACTCCCGCCCCGTCCCCAATGCTGGTGCCAGGATTCTCGGGATTTAAGGTAGTTTCTTTCTGCTGCTGCGTCGGGAAAAAATTATGTCTATTTACTGTAGATAATGTATTATAATACCCACCGTGCTCTTCTCGGGGCCCCTCCAGGACTCCTGGGGCTGTCTCGTTTTCTCACATGCTCCTCAGCTCCAAGCAACACCTTCTCTCCTCTTTCCTCTGGCCCCTCTGGCTTCTCTCCTCAGAATATGCAGACAGAAGCCAAAATGTATCAAACTACCACCGAGGGCAAGCTGCATAAGCAGGAGTGAAGTCTCCAGCCAGAGGGAAACGATTTCCCACAAATTCTTCATCACCGCAGCCCTGCTGTGCGCACACCGCGGCGAACACGACGCTGTTCCTGCTCTCGTGGGACTGACATTCCGGTGGGGGAAGCAGGGACGTAGTAACCTTTCCAAAAACAAATGCACCTTACGCTCTGGGAGAGGTGTCTGAGGGAAATGGATGGGGTGGAGGGGCAAGGGTACCCTGGCAGGCCTCTGGAGGAGGTGGCATCCGAGCGGAGGCTAGCAGGATAGGCCAGGCCTGTGACAAATTTGAATTTAAAATTATACGCCGAGCCGAAACCGGTTTGGCTCAATGGATAGAGCTTCGGCTTGGGGACTGAAAGGTCCCGGGTTCGATTCCGGTCAAGGGCATGTACCTTGGTTGCGGGCATATCCCCAGTAGGGAGTATGCAAGAGGCAACTGATCGATGACTCTCTCATTGATGTTTCTAACTCTCTATCTCTCTCCCTTCCTCTCTGTACAAAATCAATAAAATATATATATTTTTTAAATTATCTGCCGAACGAGTCCATTTCTAAATGAGAATGCGGCGCCCTCGTCACACCGTTTCCTCTCCTTGGATACCCCGGAACAGTGGTCCTCAGCCTTCTTAACGCCGAGACCCTTTAACACAGTTCCTCATGTTTGTGGTGACCCCCCCCCCAACCATAAAATCATTCTCACTTCTACTTCATAACTGTACTTTTGGTACTTTTATGAACCGTAATGTAAATATATGTGTTTTCCGATGGTCTTAGGCGACCCTGCTAGCAGTTCTCAACCTGTGGGGCGGAATGCACCAATATTTACATTGGTTTTTTTAAGGAGTTAAGATACTATTGTAGAAAATCCCCCTGATTTTAACCTCCTGCCTGGTGTCTCCTGGACCCAATGAAAAAAAATCAAAATGACATCTAGGAGCCCTAGCCAGGTTGTCCCAGGGGATAGAGGGTCCTGCGTTTGATTCCGGTCAAGGGCATGTATCTCGGTTGCAGGCTCCCAGTTGGGGTCAGGGGCATACGGGAGGCAACAAATAGATGCGTGTCTCTTACAGTGGTGTTAGTTTCTCTCTGTCTCTCCCTCTCCATCCCACTGTCTCTAAAAATCAATGGAAAAAAAATATCCTCGGGTGAGGATTAAGGAATGAAGAAGCAAATAGATAAAATGAGCTTAGTAGGCAAAATAACGTAATGTGTATGTGTGCTGTTGTTTTTTAATTGACCTGTAGGAGGACGAGAAGAGGCTTGCATGAAACCCCTTATCCTCTCTGAGGCCCTGGTCTCTCCCTGTCCTCCCCCGCCCACTCCCCAGGCCCGGAGACGGAGAGGGGAACACTGCGCCACTGTCTGAGAATCCAGTCCTTAGTTCACAGAGAGGTTTGCGCCCTCGTAGATTTTTGAACTTCTGCAATTATGTCATTAAAAGCGTTCTGAACTCCAGACTCGACGTGAACTCCAGAAAGAGGCTGCCCTTTCAGCTCTCGGCCTTTACGTAATTCATGCTTGTGAGTCTTAACTGAGAAATGCAACAGGGGATCGGGAAAGGGTCCAGGCAGCCCACGCGGGCCCACATTCCTCTGCCCGCCCCTGCAGAGTCTCCGTAACAGTTCTCCCCCCGTGGCGCAGGGGGCACGATCCTGAGGGTTAGAAGGTCTTAATCTGGGTCTCGGGCTGCGTAGAAACCTGTGGAAATGGGCTCCAGGGCCCTGCAGCCCTGACTCGCACATCTGTGTGACATCCGGGACCCAGGGCTAATGGCTGCATCTGTCCCCTAGTTGTCTGGATGGCTCCACCGGGGTTCTGGGTCCTACCTCTCCGGCCCTCACCCCTCAGGAGGCATGGGCTCAGGCTGGGGTGGCTGTTGCCTAGGGTGGCCTCCTGGGCCTTTCTGCAGACCACCAGGACCAGAGCCCCAGGCTCAGGGATCACACCACCTCCCTGTGGGCGGGCTTGCTCCTTCGCTTCAGCATCCCTCCTCTTCTCCTGTCCCACCATCCCTGCTGGGGAAGGCTGGCGTGCTGTTCTCGACGTTTCACGTAGACTGTGGTCAAGGGAGGCGAGTGGGTGTGGGGCACACTGCCCGGCAGCCCCGGAGCTGTCTCACCCTGGCTACTGACAGGGCACCCAGCATGCAAAGCGTGGCGTGATACTGGCCCGATTATGGCCACGGTGATGGCTCAACCCTGGCCTCCTCGCCCAGCACCCAGTCCCTGGGGGGACATCGGTGCCAGGAATGGCCAGAGCTGACTCCCAGCAGGTCCAGAGGAGGCTGGCCGATGCTGCCACGGTGACCTTTAGTGACCTTCAGAGCCTATGATGACAGGTGGGGGACCTGGAGTGTGGACAGCCTCTCAGTGCTGGGCTGGTCGTGCATTCGTGTCGGTGCCCAGAGGCCCCGGGGGCTGGTGGGGGCCGGCCTGGTGTTTCCGTGCTTTTCTATCAGCCGCAAATCCCCGTCTCTGACGATGAAATTACGTGCAGCTGGAGATAATGCATTCAGTAGAGCCCCACGCGAAACGCCTCCCCGGCCCTCTGATAAGGTCGCTCTTAGGACAAGCACCAGGGATCACACAGTAATCTCATCACAGAGGGCCTGGCAGGGGGAGAGAGGGTCCTCTCTGTGCCTGCCGGCACCAGCCAGGGCCTGCCTTCTCTGAGCCGCCCTCCAGGCCCCTGCAGGGCTGTGCGCCCTCCGGGAGGAAGCGGCTGGCGTCCTCCCTGTGCGGGGATGGCTCACTTCCACCCCCAGCCTCACGGCCTCCACCCCCAGCCTCACAGCCTCCACCCCCAGCCTCACGGCCTCCCCTGCAGCGTGGGCCTGCTGCTGGGGTGGAGATCGGGAGTCAGAGAGCAAGGTCCGTCACCAAGACCCAACAGTCCATGTGTCTGGCCCATCCAGGGGTCAGTCGCATAGCTCAGTCCCAGAGGGCTACTTTCTCTCTTTGGGGACACCCTGACTCAGCCAAGGGCCTCGGAGGGCTTCTGTCGAAAGACGCAGTATTAGGCCCTAGCTGGTTTGGCTCAGTGGGTAGAGTGTTAGGCCATGGACTGAAGGGTGCTGGGTTCGATTCCAGTCTAGGGCACGTACCTCGGTGGCAGGTTTGGTCCAGGGCTCGTGGAGGAGGCAACCAATCGATGTGTCTCTCCCACATCCATGCTTTCTCTTTCTCTCTCTCCCTCTCCCTCCCTCCCTCTCTCTTTCTCTCCCCCCTACATTCCATTCTCTCAAAAAAAAAAAATGGATAAGTAAATAAATAAAGACACAGCATTAGGAGGAGGAGTGTGGCAGAGTCGGAGCTGGTTTCTTGTCTGTGTCGCTGGGTGGTAGGAAGCAGTGCCTGGCGCCCGCCCAGCTCCCTGCTCCTTCGCTGTCAGTGGAAGTCACCCCATCCTTCACCTGGATCAGAACCTTGGAGGGGCCCGTGTGGCTGGGTGTGCGGGGAGGGAGGCGGATAGACGTGGCCAGCTGGCGCCGTACGCTACCTACGGACGGGAAGACACACAGGTCTTGGCCAGGGAAGAGTAATAAGAGCTGGTGTTTACATGGACTTTTACAGGCGAACCCCAGGGCAGTCTGCACTCTTGCCCTCCACCGTGTTCTGTGCCAGGGAGCGGAGGAAATGGGACAATTTAAGAGAAGGATAAAACCCTTGTTTCGAGTTTCACCCATATTTCATTTATATGTGAGGCCACAGTGCAGGTCTGGGCTGACGTTAGGTGAAGTAATGTTTAACGTGTTCCCATTACACACGGCCGCCTCCAGCTGGGACACCGTCCCCTGAACGTAGCAGGGGCGCTGCTGGGACTGGCTGAGCGAGTGAGTGCGCAGTTGTCCTCCCGTGACTCTCGTACCCACGGGGGCACAGGGCTCCCCCCTCTGCTGAAATCCTTTGAGGTTAAACATCATGTGGACAAGGAAGGATGATAACTTCCTCAGACTCTAAACCAGAGTCAGCACACTTTTTCTGTAAAGGCCTCCTTCACTGCTTCATATATTTATTCATTCATTCAAGCATCCATCCATCCATCTACCCCCATACCAACCTATTCATCCATCCATTTTTCTGTCCTTCCGTCCATCCATTCATCCCATCCGTCCATCCACTCATCCATCCATCTGTCCAACTACCTGTCTGTCCGTCCGTCCATCCATCCATCCATCCATCCATCCATCCATCCATCTCATCCATCCACTCACCCATCCATCTGTCCAACTACCTGTCTGTCCATCCACCCATCCATCCATCCATCCATCCATCCATCCATCCATCCATCCATCCATCTACTTACTCTCCCATCTATCCATCCATCCATCCATCCATCCACCCATCCATCCATCCATCCATCCATCTCATCCATCCACTCACTCATCCATCCATCTGTCCAACTACCTGTCTGTCCATCCACCCATCCATCCATCCATCCATCCATCCATCCATCCATCCATCTACTTACTCTCCCATCTATCCATCCATCCATCCATCCATCCATCCATCCATCCATCCATCTACTTACCCTCCCATCTATCCATCCTATCCATCCATCCATCCATCCATCCATCCATTTATCCATCCCATTCAAATATTCATCCATCCATTCATCCACTCAATCTAATCATTTATCCCATCAACAAATACCTAGTACCTTCTATGCATTCTGCATGGCATAGGGTACTAGCCAAGTGAGCAAGGCTAAGTATCTTACACCCTTATGGGCAGGACAGATTCACACTTGTAGAGCTAAATTATGTAATTTCACCTTTTATAAAAGCCATGGAGAAGTTTAGGGTGTTTTTATTGATGAAAGAGGGGGGCCAAGGAGGGCGACGAGAGCCCCCAGCATGCTCTTCCACCTTCCCCGACCTGTGAGGAAGAGTAAAGAAAGTCTCACCCAGGAAGAAGGAACATTTGAGGTCTGAACTGAAGGATGAGTGGGCGTGAATGGGGGAATGGAATGTGCGAAGGGCCGTCTGTGGCTGGCTCTCTTCTGACAGCTTTCCTTTTGCCTTCATCTAAGCTACACCTAGTTCTGACCTTCCAGAGGTTTCTGAATGGCCCCCGCCTCCAGAGCCTCTCGGGACTGTGGTTTCGCTCAACGGGCATGGCTGGACGCCACACTCAGATCAACGTGCCTGTAAAAACTCGCACCGTTTCTGAGTTTATCACCCACCCAGATGTCTGGAGTTTTCTCCTTTTGGGGTCCAGGATTTGCTCATCTCAGTGCTCATGTATCACTACAACTGCAAACAGGAAAACGTGGTGAAACCTGAACCATGCGGCTTTTGTCGGGATTGCATGCGTCTGGATGACCTGTGAACCCGTCCCTCTGCCCTCTCTCTTGCTTTCTCATTATCCGTGAATAATTGGGGCTGGCCGTCAGGGTCAAATCCATAACAGCGGGTGCCAGTCCCTTGGGAAATGTTAAGCATTCGCCATGATGATAAATTTTAGCCATGGGAATCGTAAGGGAAGGTCTGAGCTGTGCTCGCTAGCCCTCACAGAAAACTTCAGAAAAATCCTGTGAGCGGCCCGAGCCAAGGTCTGAAAGGAAAAACATAGCCCACAGGCAGAGGAGGTACGGATGAGCACGTGCGCTAAGACGGTCCCCGAAATGCAGAGGAGCAAGGCACACACCCCACCCCCAGCTCAGCCGCCCTGTGTCGTTGCGCTGCATGACGCCAAACATGACCTGCACACTCACCACGTAGGCTTTTCCTCCCTCTTCCCTCTACCTTCCTCCCGCCCCCCCCCCCAAGCCTCTTGTTGGAATGGGAATCTCTGGGATTAGGAATCAATTGTCCGGAACTAGCTCTGTGCCAATTAGTAGTCACTCAAACAGCTCTGCACAAGGTGTCCCGTCTGGCACCCAGATTCTGGCTGGATCCGTGCTCGCCAGGCACTGCGCCCCTCTTAGTCGGCTCCCGGTTGTCCCGTCCACGGGGGAGGGTGCCAAGGTGGGCGATGAGAGCCCCCAGCATGCCCTTCTGCTGAATCGATGCGCAGCCCACTGCACACAGGGCTGGGAACAGCTGGGCAAGTAGGCAGGAGCCCTGAGCAGGCCGCCTCCCCACTGTCAGGTGAGGCTCATCCTGTCAGCCGAGGGAAGAATGTAGGCTCTTCCTGGAACTGCAGACTCTTCTGCCTTAGCCACAATGTGTCTTTTAAAAAAAAAAAAAAAAAAAAAAAAAATATATATATATATATATATATATATATATATATATATTTTTTTTTTTTTTTTTTTTTATTGATTTCAGAGAGGAAGGGAGAGGGAGAAAGAGAAACATCCATGATGAGAGAGGATCATGGATCGGCTGCCCCCTGCACGCCCCCTACTGGGGATTGAATCTGCAACCCGGGCAAGTGCCCTGACGAGGAATCGAACTGTGATCTCCTGAGTTCCTAGGTTGATGCTTAATCCCTGAGCCACGCCAGCCGGACACCTGTGTTGTTTTTCAGCAGATGCTTAAGAATCCCAGTGTGGACGAGTCCTTCAGGGCTCTCTCTTGGTGCTCTCCATCGTGGCATTGGCACGCGACGATTTCATATCTCTGCCGAATTATCTGCCTTAGGCATCTGCTAGCGCTCTGACATGACCACCTTTGGAGGAAGGACCGCCACCGTGTCCGTGACGAGCTTCACAGTTGGTTTAGAATCACATCAGAGCCGGCCAGTATTATTCCAGTTGTTTGGACAAAAGAGGAAAGGGCAGAGATAGATAAAGCATGAAAGATGTTTTCTGTCCAATTGGTGTCACTGCACCCTGACCAGGGGTGGCTTGGCAGTGATTTTCAAAGAAGAAGGAAAATAAGTAACGGGAGGATGGAGCCATCACAGAGCCCGTGTCAGTCTCAGTGAGCCAAGTTCAAAAACACTTCATTCCACAGCGTCTGTGTCACCCTTACAGCGTGAGCCTGAAATTTAGCCCTGGCCAAAGAGCCATAGCCGTCGTGTTAAATGGATGTGGTTACTTTGAGTATTATTGATTGGCTTCGCTTGTATTTAAGGTGTCACTTGGTTTTTATTTTATAGTTGTATAAAAGTTACAAGAATCAGAAAGGTAGGCCTGGCCGGCGTGGCTCAGTGGTTGAGCATCAACCTATGAACCAGGAGGTCTCAGTTCGATTCCTGGTCAGGGCACATGCCCGGTGTGGGGAGTGCAGGAGGCAGCCAAGCAATGTTTCTCCCTCATCATTGATGTTTCTATCTCTTTCCCTCTCTCTTCTTCCTCTTGGAAATCAATAAAAATATATTTAAGGGGGGAAAAAAGAATGCCAACACGGACAAATTCTTGAGGGCTCGAAGGGCTCTTGATTATGATACGTAAACTTGCTGGAGAGGTGTCCTTCATTTTCCAGGTGGGAGGCTCAGAGACGTTAACTGGGGTGGGGTATGATGTCATCAGAGATGGGCTTTGCTCCAAAGCTCAGTAGCCCTTCCCTCTGTGAGTGCCCGATGTCCTGCTGAAGGCTGCAGGCGGGACTCCGGCAGAGTGAGCTGTGGGCCTGTCCCACACCAGCCACACAGAGGGTGCCCCCCCACCCCCAGGCAGTTTCAGCGAGCTGTGAGCCAGGCACCCGGGGCCTGCACCTTCACTCCCAGGCTGACCTCGCCATCCTTTCCGGATCCCCCGGAAACCTCAATGCCTCTCTCAAACCCTACATGTCTCTCTGGGTGTTGGCCAGACCTCCTTCCACATGTCGTATTTGAGCTGTGGCTGATAAAACGGTCCTCCCTCAGCGAATGCGGTGGCCTGCTCTGAGCCTGCTCTCCTGGAAGGACGTTCGGGGGGGTCATGCCCCCCAGACTGTCTTTTGTCATGTCAGGTCCACTGGTCGATCTGTCGCCCCGAGCCCCCAGATCTGTGGAGCTCATATTGCTCACGTAACTGACAGCAGTTCCCTGTCAGGTTCCAGACAAAAGTCTCGCTGGCCTATTTTTTAAAAGCCCCAAAAGGTACATCATCGGTGCAGAAAAAAAGGAAAGAATGTCCTGCGATTAATTGTTGAAATCCCCCCGATAATAATATATTCTCATCTCATTTTCCAACCTACTTGAGGCTGAATTCTCTTCACCCAAAACGATGGCATAAAACTGAACTATGGCGGTGAAGTGAGCGATTTCCTCAGTGGCCCTGTTTCCGTGGGTTCTGCCCACTGATTCCCCCGTCCCCCGTCCCCCCTGCCTCAGGCCAGCGTCCCAGCTCTCCGGGGGTTTTTAATGATTTCTAACTCCCATCACTCCTATCGATCCAGTGAGGGAGCCCATTTCCTAAATATCAGGAGCCCAGCCAGCCGTCGGGACCTGTGCCTTGTATACATGCATATTCCCTACGCTCTTCCCATTTAGCTCCCGACAATAGCTGTGTGGGTACGGATTTCATTACGCCCTAATTGCACCTATATCTTTTCTCTATTTTCTCTCATTAAAGACACACGTAGAAAATGAGTTCTTCTGAGCTTTGTAGTCTCGCCCTTCATTCCTCGGTCTTTATTCCCTTCTGAGTCCTCTGGGCCAGGGCCTCTGCCCTAGCCAGTGCACTCATTGCTCACTCCCTTTCGAAGGTAGAGAAAGCTTGGTCCTGCCTTTTAAGCTTTATTGTTTTTAAAACATATTTTTATTGATTTCAGAGAGGAAGGGAGAGGCAGAGAAAGAAACATCCATGATGAGAGAGAATCATGGATTGGCTGCCTCCTGCACGCCCCCTGCTGGGGATTGAGCTCGCAACCTGGGCACGCGCCCCTGACTAGGTATCCTGGTTCGTATGTCCACACTCAACCACTGGCCCACACAAGCTGGGCTGGAATTGTTAGTGTTTGAGCGAGGGACCCCGCACGCTCATTTTGCATCAGGTCCTGCAAACCTGTTGGTTCTGGATGAACACACGAAACTCAGATCAGATCCAGGGAGAGGAGACTCTGTGACTGAAGGAGAAGACTTCAGATGGACGCATGGCACCGTTTGCCATAAATTGACCGAGTTTAGGTCTTTGCCGAAAATCAGATTGGTGAAGCTCTAGGAAAATAAAGAACATTGCCATTTTTAAAAAATATATATTTTATTGATTTTTCACAGAGAGGAAGGGAGAGGGATAGAGAGTTAGAAACCTCGATGAGAGAGAATCATCGACCAGCTGCCTCTTGCACACCCCCTACTGGGGATGTGTCCGCAACCAAGGTACATGCCCTTGGCAGGAATCGAACCGGGGACCCTTCAGTCCCCAAGCCGACGCTCTATCCATTGAGCCAAACCGGTGCCGGCGAACATTGCCATTTTTTGCCTGTCTGCACCCTGGGCCAAGATTCCTGGAGTCTACTGATGGGCAGAAAGCGAGCTGAGGGAAGATGGTTAGATAATTTCTGGCAGATTTAACGGCAAGTCCCTGTTGGGTTTTGAATCTTTGTGAAAACATTAGGAAAACCCAATTCTCATTCTCTGAGAATCCTGTCCCGATTTATCCGGCTGCAGCGTGAGGCATCAGGGTCGTTGCGAGCGCAGAGGAAATGTCCTCATTCTTATTCATCACATAGTCCTTATGAATTAAGCAAAAGCCTTTTCTTCCCCCCCCCAAGAACTCGGAGCTTTAGGTCTAAGATCAAAGGCTGGTTTGTGTTAAGTAGGCGAGCTGCGCCGTGCAAGCTGCCTCCCAAGAGAGAGGAAACGAGACGGTCCGGGAACATCAGAGGCACGTAGGGACACGGGGACAGGACCCCGCGGCAGCTAGCAGGCCATCTGACGTGGACACACAGGCCGCTGGTGTCCGTTCTGGCTGAGACAGACACCATCACTCCAGGGGACTGGAAAACGGGCACAAGGGAAACGCCAGGTTTGCAGGCTCCTGTATTCATGAGGCCGTCTCCCTGGCATGGGGCTCAGGTCTACTGAACAGCACCCATCCTTGGGCCATCACAACGCATTATTGAGGCTTTGTTTTGTAAATATTTTTTTTTTATTGATTTCAGAGATGATCAGAGATGAAGGGGGAGGGAGAGAGAGAGAGAAACATTAATGATGAGAGAGAAGCTTGGATCGGTTGCCTCCCGTATGCCCCCTAACTGAAGACTGAGCCCACAACCTGGGCCTGTGCCTGTGCCCTGACCAGGAATCGAACCCCGACGCCCTGGTTCATAGATTGACACTCAACCACTGAGCCATACCGGCTGGGCTTGGCATTTCGTAACGCATCATGGGCTTTCAATTGCCTAGAAGTAGGTTTAGTGCGGGTAAGGTGATTATGTATCCCGTTAGCAGGGACGGAATTGGTTACTGCCTGTTGTCTTGGCGTAATTATTGGTTAAATCCCTGTTAGCAGCCCCAAGTGTGCTAGTTTAGGAGACAAATGACATGGCCACCCATTCGTGCTGCGTGATATGCATACGTTATAGGTCTCACGTTGTCGCTGTCTACACAAAACCCAGAATGTGACACCCCCCGAAAAAGCTTGTATTGAGGTAAGAAGGGTGAGAAAAAAGCTCACGAATTCAAATGTATTGAAGATCACCAGGTGAGCGAAGAGGTCACACAGTAAGCGTGTCCCTGCGTGCCAAGGTCCAGGAAAGGCTGCAGGGAGAACGTGGCCTGGGGCCCTGCTTTCAGCAATCTTCTTACCTTACAGTCCCCGGAAGCCTGGAGAGCAGCTGGCCCTTGCTCACACTGGACCTTCTCTCCTGTCTGTTTGTGGTGTCTACACCCTCTAAAATCCCTTCCATCCTTTGGGAACTTCACCTGAGCCCCCAGCTCAGGGCCTCCTCTGCTCGCAGTGACCCTGCTATCTAAACTCTTGCACCTCTTAGCCTGGCTGGTGTGGTTCAGCAGTTGAGTGTGGGCCCAGGAACCAAGAGGTCGCTGGTTCAATTCCCGGTCAGGGTATGTGAGCTCAATCCCCAGTGGAGGTGTGCAGCAGGCAGCCCATCAGTGATTCTCTGTCGTCATGGATGTTTCGATCTCTCTCTCCCTCTCCTCCTCCTCTCTCTAAAAAAAAATCAATAAAAACATATTTTTTTAAAAATAAAATAAACTCTTGTACCTCTTAAAGCTTCCTCAATGAGTTTGTCAGTCACCATAGGTGCCTCGAGTCTTCCTTTCCACGTGTAGTGTCTCTCCTTTGCTCCAGGTAAAAAACACGCGAGCTGCTGAGACTCGGAAAGATTTGGCTGGAGGGACTGAGACGGGAGACCAGTCGCCCTGGAATTACTGGTGGACGGAGGGATACGGTTCTGAGTTCTGGACCAGACATCAGCCAGAGAGGAGGAGACGTTGCCTGTGAGAAAACACCTGTCCCCAGCCCACAGCAGGGTGAATGGCTCTGTGCTGGCGACGTGGGACACGGCTTCCCACAGGTGTAACGGGACGAGGGGAGGAGCAGCCACGGCCCCAAGGTAGACTTCGCGGTCCCTGGGGGCAGGGTGAGCTGGTGACCCCACCTGTGGTGCTGGTAACGTAAGAAGGTGCTGGCTTCTTCCAGGTTCTGCTTGGGCCTACGCCCTGCCCAGGGGAAGGCACAGGTGCCGTCCAGAGGGGCAGCAGGGAGAGCTTTCCAGAATGTCCTTCCTCCTCTGAGCAATCTGTGCCCAACATCTCTTCAGAAGCACCTTGCTGAGACGTCACCTCCTCTGGGAAGCCTTTTGAGATTTCCTCAGAACTGCCGGTGTGAGTCCCCCAGGTTACTTTCTCCGTGGCTCCATCTTAGTGCTTCGTTCAGTAATTTTTTTTAAAGGGGATTGCCACATGACAGGCATTCTGTTAGGAACTGGGCAAAACAGTAATCAAATGAGACAGATCCTGAGAGTCTGTGTCTGCTCCCGCTGGTGAGATGAGCACTTGCGTATCTGTTTTGTGCATCCCAGAAGCATGCCTTCTGGAGTCAGGTTGCCCAGGCTCTGCAGTTACCTGTGCTGGGCAGCTGGGAATCATGATCTCTACTGTCTGTGCCTCGGTTTTCTAATCTGTAAAATGGGCATATTAATATCACCCCACAGGGTTGCCAGGAGCAACGAATTAACGTTTGCCAAATGCCTGAAACGCGGTGAGCTCGCTTTAAAGGTTAGTTTATTTCCCTGTACAGTTCTTCCCTCTGGAGGAGGTCCCCGGTTTTAGTTTATTATGTTTTCCGAACCCTTGATGTAGTGTGCAGCCTACAACAAGTGCTTAATAAATATTTGTGAAATGAATGAGCAGCATACGGCAGATTAGTTTTAAAAAAGAAAACGCTCTAATTCACACATCGTTTGTAAGGCCTGGAACTCACTCTCTGTTCCCTTAAGACATTCAGCTCCGACAGGCGCGCGTGAAACCGTATTAAGCCTGAAGAATTTCCCACCCGCTCCGGTGGCCTCTATTGATTTTACCTACTGAGATATTTGGCTCCTTCGTGAAATGAAAAATTATTCACAAACGCAACAGGGAAGCCGTCGTTAAATGCTTCTATCTGCAATGCGCGTGTGATTTACCATCTTTTTGCTGTGGGACGGGCATGAGAAATTGCTCTGTGTTCTGCATGAGAGTGAAAAATGGCTCCAAATCAATCGGTTATTTGGACTGTAGTCATTTCAGGAGAATTATGGGAAACAGAAAATAATTTCGTAAAGTGATTTTGCTTGGAAACAGCAGACGATCAGATTTCCTCCCTGGCTCAGGCAGAAGTGGAGATTTTATGCGTCGGGTTTGTTGTGACAGAAATTGCCAGTTAACCGGGTCAAACGTTGCATTTGAGTCATCTCTCTGCTCTGCCTGATGATGACTTACGCTAACTTGATTGTGCTTTTTGGAACGGGAAGAGAGTTTGGGTATGGATGCAGCACTGTCGCACTTTGCAGGGCCCTAAGAGCAGCCTTTGCCTTTTTGCTGGATAATTGATCCTTGTGGGCATCGGAGTCTTTTGATAACACACTGGCCGCCGGCCCCTATTCCATGTCTTCCCCAAGGTTCACGGAGGTCCGGCCTTGAGGCCTAATACAGACTGGTTGTTCCCTTGTGTTTTTCTTTTCTAAATCTGTTAATCCTCACTGAGGATATTTTTCCCGCCTTGATTATTAGAGAGAGTGGAATGGAGGGAGGGGGAAAGAAGGAGGAAGAGGAGGGAGGGAGGGAGGAAGGGGGGGAAAGAGAGAGAGAGGGAAAGAGAGAGAGAGAGAGAGAGGGGGGGGGGGGAATCAACTGTTTCCTTCTGCACTCAACCCAACCAGCTCTGGGGATTGAACCTGCAACCCAGATATGTGCCCTTGACCAGGAATCAAACTCGTGACTCTTCAATGTTAAGGCTGATGTTCTAACCACTAAGCTTCACTGGCAAGGGCTCCCTTGTTTCTTTATTAACATCCGAATCATCGGGTGGCTGGTCACACTGATGCGTTATGTCCTCACTCGGGCACCATTCCGTCCCATGTGTCCAGGGAGGCCTTCCCCCTAGCCATTTAGGGACCCAGGCTCCTCCCACCTTGGGACTCTGGCCTCTCCTGGGACGGGGCCAGCGGGTCCTAAATCCAATGACTAGTGTCTCTGTGAGGGGGAAAAAAAAAAAAGATATTTTAAAAAAAATATTTTTATTGATTTCAGGGAGGAAGGGAGAGGGGAGAGAGAGAGAAACGTCGTGATGAGAGAAAATCATTGATCAGCTGCCTCCTGCACGCCCCCTACTGGGGAGGAAGCCTGCAACCCGGGCACGTGCCCTGACCTCCACCCTGGAAAGGAAAGGGGGCATTTTCTTGGGCTCTCGTCTCTCCGTGCCCCACACATCACGGCATCAGCCTGCTCTCCTCTGGGAACCCTGACTTACCGCCTAGAAATGCAGGAGCGTCTGGGTGGCGGAGCCGCCTCTGTTGTCAGACATTGACCCTCAAATTGGGGTTCAAGTGCTGCGGGGGGGCCAGAGCCACCGTAAGGAATTTCTCCGACAGGCAATTATCTGCTTTGCATGCCGGGGCCAGGCGGTGCTCCCCGGAAGGCTGAGATTCAAGCGCTGTGCACTCGCCCATAGCCTCTGAATTAACAGCGGTGTCTGCGTTCAGATGAGAGAGGGCTTAGGAAGAGAGAGAGAGCTGCAGCCAGCCGGTGTCATTACAGGCAGCTCCGTCTGCCCCTGCCCGGCGGCACTCGGAGCTGCCACCGGACCCAGGGCTGTGGAGGGGTGGCGATGAGGTGCAGAATATTACTGTCCGTTCTGTACATCGGCGACTCCTCCTCCTCCTCCTCCTCCCAGGCACAGCTGCCGAGGCCAGGTCCCACCTCAACGAGGAGATAAACGATGGGGCGAAAGGCCAGGGGAGGGCCGGTGGGCTGATGAGAGGCGTCAGGAAAGAACGGGGCAGAGACTCGAGGCTGGCTCTCGCTGGCAGAGAGGATGAGGGTGCTCAGAGGTTTGTATTCAGGGGGCACCTGGCACGGCTAGAGTCCAGGGAGGTGAATGAAGCGATGCAGGGCTCCCCGGAGGCCACGTAGGTGTTCCTGTGCACTCTGCCCCGTGGAGTTACGTACCAGCAGGTTTGACGTGGACAAGGGGACATCTCTCGCGGAGTTTTCAGGGCAGTGGATGGGGGTGGCCTGCACGTTGAAGAGAGTGCAAGGGAGATGAGGCTGGGGGTGGGGAAGCCCCCGCTGCTTCTGCCCGGGCCCCAGGTTCTGCCTCTGTGGCTCAGAGAGATGGGGGCACCGCTTTTCTCTGAAGATCCTGGTTCCTCATTTCCACCTGATGTCAATCCCTACCCTCCTCCACTACAGGAAAGAGTAGGAACAGGCAGCTGAGAAATGGGCCTACAGTTGGCAGAGACGATGCATCCAGCAGCTGCACTCAGAAAGGAGGGAGGAGATCGGGCCCAGGGCTGCCAGCCGGGGTCAGATACCTCTGGGCAGGAGGCAGTGAGTGGCAGGAGAAGCGGGGGCTGAGGCAGGCGCTGGGAAGTGTGACATAAAGGAAAGACGGCCCGGCCTGGCTGGTGTGGCTCAGTGCTTGAGTGTCAACCTATCAGCTAGGAGGTCATGGTTTGATTCCTGCTCAGGGCACATGCCCTGGCTGTGGGCTCAGTCCCCAGTGTAGGGTGTGCAGGAGGCAGCTGATCCATGATTCTCTCTCATCGTTGATGTTTCTCTCTCTCTCTCTCCCCCCCCTCTTGCTTCCTCTCTGAAATCAATAAAGAAAATGCTTTTTTTAAGAAAAGGAAAAATGAAGTAGCGGCAATAACAAATGCCTCCCCAGGGCCTGCTTATGTGCCGGTGGGTCCCACCAGCTCGAAGATGCTCTCTGTGCTTTGGAGCAGCAGACAGCTCTGCTACAGCATCTTCTGAACAAGCCGTCAGGCCAGTCACCACCCCAGCTCTCAGTTTACCTGTCTTTGAAATGGGGTAATACTGTTCACACTACAGAGCTGCTGTGAAGGCTTAAGAGAATGCCTGAAAAGCGTCTCACTGGGCCAGCCCGCCTCGCAGGGAGCACAGCACGCACAGCACAGGCGCTGCTGTTGTCGTCGTCAACGTCTGTTTCTGAAGGACGGCGCAAGAGAACCGCAGGCCAGGGTGTATCAATCAGTGGTGCGGAGCCTCCGGGGTCAGAGATGGCTCCAGCGACCCACGGTCAGCGCCAAAGGAAGGGCTGTCACCACGAGAGAAGGGAGAGACTTGGTGTTTGGGGAAAGGCGAGAGGCTTGGTTTGGTTTTGGCGGGGCCGGCCGGGCACTCGCCCAAGCAGAAAAGAAGTGACAGGCCCTTGGAAGCATCGCGTCCGATCTCGGGCAAAACCCCAATAGTGGCGAGGAGAACTGAGCCATTTATCAAGAGCCTGAGTATCTCGCCCACATTATGACAAACACCCAGATTTTTGGAACCCGCCGGACGAGGGTTTAAATTTCGGCTCCGGCGCCTCCATGTACTCGGCTGTGTTGATGTGAGACAAAGGTCTCTTGTATGCCCCTGGGCCGCCCACCCGCCGTTTCTGCCAAGATCCACACGCCCAGATCACCGTGCGCGCCGCTGCCCTCCGCCAGGAAACGGCCCCGAGGGGCTCAACGAGAAGTTCCCCCCGTCTCCGCTCCTGGCGTCTCTATTATTCACACCTCGACAATCCTCCCTTCATTACTTTTTTGGAGATTGCAATATGATTTTGGCGATTAGGTTTAAATTGGGGATAATCCGCCGACAGGCATTAACATCCTGTCCAAACATCTCCTTTACAGTTATTTCTTAACCTCCATCCCGTGGCACTCTCTCCCCGCGGGACCTTTGTTAAAGTGCCGTGGACAGCTCAGCAGGACCCGTGCCGAGGGGAGGGGGCGGACTGCCCCGAGGGCTCATCAGGGTCGACCAAGGCCTGTAAGATCCGGCAGAGAGACGTGAGGAGGCGCCTCCTGGGAGCGTCTCCTGGGGTGTTGGGGTGAGAGCGTGGTGGGCAGAAGTTGTGTCTCCAGCTTCATCTCTGTTGCTGTTCCCCAAAGGGAGACTCGGGAGACAGACAGCACAGCGTCTGAGGGAAGCAGAGGTGGTCATAACGAGATTGATAAAGAATTTTCAAAACGTGTTTCCTTGTGCCTGGCTGGCGAGGCTCAGTGGTTTAGCAGCAAGCCATGAACCAGGAGGCCACAGTTCCATTCCCGGTCAGGGCACATGCCTGGGTTTGCGGGCTCCATCCTCAGTGTCAGGTGTGCAGGAGGCAGCTGACCCATGATTCTCTCTCATCGTTGATGTTTCTATCTCTCTCCCTCCACCCCTGAAATCAGTAGACATGTATGAGAAACAAAAGCCAGGATCACATGTACTGTCCCTGTGGGAGCCCCAGCCCGTTGGCGGAAGCCAGAGAGGTCAGTACGGACCATCAGCTTTTCAGGGGAGCGCAGACACATTCTGCCGCTTGCCTCAGATCCTACGGGGATAGGAAGTGGGTTTAGCTGGGAGTCCGACAGGACGGGGCCCCACCAGGACCAGGGAAGTAATTTACTCTTCCGGGGTTTCGGTTTCCTCGTCCGTGACGTCAGATGATCGCAGGACCGCGCTGCGCACAGAAGGGTGAGTGTTGGCGGCTGTCACGTTGTCACTAGCAGCACAGCCGTCTGTGCTGGACCTGGAGCTGTCCGTGGGCTGGAGGTGTGAGCGAGGCCCGAGGCACCCTTCCTAGGCTGCTGTGAGGAGTGGCTTTCATGGGGGGGGGCAGGCTCCGCAGGATGGTGTGAGGAGTGGCTTTCATGGGGGGGCAGGCCCTGCAGGATGGTTTGAGCAGTGACTTTCATGGGGGGGCAGGCCCTGCAGGATGGTTTGAGCAGTGACTTTCATGGAGGGGCAGGCTCCGCAGGATGGTGTGAGGAGTGACTTTCATGGGGGAGCAGGCCCCGCAGGATGGTGCGAGGAGTGACTTTGATGTCGGGGTGCAGACCCCGCTGGGAGGTGCACCCCTAATCCGCAGAGCTGTTGCCTTGGCGGCCCCGGCTTATAGCACCCGCACGGTGGCAAGCAAGCACACCCCCGTGAGTCCCCAAGTATGAGTGGTAACTGAATTTTAAACAGATTATAATGATGAATGGAAATGTGCTCACACACAGCTTCTGTGCAGTGTGCTAAGGGAAGATTTTATGATTCTGAGCAGCTGACAAGATAGCCCGGTGCTTGATCAGCTTAATCGAACAGGGGAGTCTATTGATGTTGCTGTACCGCTAGACCCAGGCTCCCAGGGCCCCGATGGGGAGTAAGAGTGAGCGGCCGCCCCCGAGCCGGAGCAAACAGGCAGGGCCATTCCCCTGGCGTGGCGGGCACATTCCACACCGGCACCTGCATGCCCACCATGTGGGGGTCTTGTTCCCAGGGGGCGAGGGATCCTGGCATGTGAGGAGGGGAGTTAGGACTGCGTTTTGTTTTTGTTGTTGTTTTTAAAATCACATCCTTTTGGGGAAAGTTCAGGAATAGATGGCATTACCCTCCTCTATCGGAGGGCAAGTGGGAGCTTAGGGGAAGGGGCCGTGCCCATGGGCATGCCTCAGGCAGGCCGGAGCAGCGAGCCCTTTGCTCAGGGCATTTTATTTTTCTCTCTTAAACATTGTGTTTGGAAAACTTTCAAACTAGTTGAAAGTTGAGAGATTAGTACAGGGAAACTTCATGTTTATATACCCAGCTGCAATTCTTAGGATTTCGGTCAGTCCTTTTTTTTTTTTTTTTTTTTTTTCTTTTTTTTCTTTCCCCTGTAATAATTTGAAGCAAATATCAAACTCAGAATCTTTTTGTCTGATGCAAGTTATTTTAAAAAAAAAAATATATATATATATATATATATATATATATATATTTTATTTCAGAGAGGAAGGGAGAGGGAGAGAGAGACAGAAACATCAATGATGAGAGAGAACCATAGATGGGCTGCCTACTGGGGGATGGAGCCCAGCCCACAACCCGGGCATATGGCCAAAGAGACGATATTTATTCCTCTCGCCTTCACATCTCTCCCATGTTTCGTGCTGACCCACGCTTTACTCTGCTTAGCCCCTTGTTTGAATACGTACCATCTCTGTAGGATCTTTCTCCTCGCCTGCTGTTTAAGTGGATATATCGGAGTAGAGCCGGGAGGGTCCTCACGTGCCTGGAGCTTTCTGCTGCCCTCCCTCCCTCCCTCCCTCCCACAGCCCCTCCTGCCTCCCCCCACCCCCAAGCTGCCTTGAAATCGTTTGTAAATAAGTAGATTGATCCACTCACTTAATACCATTCTAATGACTGATGTGGAGTAAATAAAAAAAAACTAATAAAAAAGATCACAAGCATGTGAGCCTATGGAAGGAGGGCTGATTATTTTTTAACGGTTCTGCTTACTCTTCACACCTCGTTATGCCTCTCCGTCATAATCGGAACATCAGTGTTGGGGGTATAGACACCCTTATGGTTTGCTGTCGTGTTCATGCCCCCCCCCATCTCTGGTAATATCCCCCTCCATCCCCCCCTTCCCCGCTGACAGGAAACACTCTTGAAAGCACCTACTTAAAAACGCAGAAGGGGAGGGAAGGATTGCACCATTCCCCACACCATGTTTTCTGTCGCTGGAACAGAAAATACACTGTCTGGGCCCGGCCGGCGTGGCTCAGTGCTTGAACCACTGAAATCGGACACTGTGTATACAGAATGGGCCACCTTCGTGAGATGCAGTAAGGACCTCAGTTAGATAGAAAAGCGAACACGCTTTTAATAGAATTTGTATGTTTGTTCTCGCGGTTTCAGTATCTGGTTAAAGTGCTCTTGTCTTCCTGCATAAAGCCAGGCTTTGGAAGACAATGTTCCTCTCCATTCCGGTTTATCTGAAGCGGCTCCGAGCAGAAATACTTCGGAGTCCGTGCTGACCCAAAGGTCAGTCAGTCCTGCCTGGGCCTCGGTGTGTGGCCAGGGGCTTACCCGTCGCAGGCCTGCTGGGACAGGTCGCCCAGATCTCCCCACGACCTTTCCTGAGCACAGCCTTCCCTCGGGGATGCCTCGCAGTCTCTTCTGGCCATCGGGCTGACACAGCCAGAATAACGCAGCGGGGTTATTGGCTTCCGTGTCCTGTCTCCTTTCGGCCTTCGTTTCAAACACCACGATCTCATGCTCCGAAAAGCAGTTCCGGCAAAGCGCGAGCCGGTCATGGAATGCTCTCTCTCTGTGTTTGCTCATTCTCTCGTCCGTCACCGGTTTGTGGAGTGAGAAGTTCTCCGTGGCGACAAACCAGAGGCCTTAGTGTTACCTCCAGAGCTTACGAAACAGCGAGGGAGGGAACACGTTCAGGGCAGCGCTCGGTAAATTCTACCGAAGGCTGAGGGCCGGCATCGCCGTGGAACGTGTACAGGAACCGTGCTGTGTGTTTCATGTACACTGGTTATTATTTTTGTAAGATATATTTTTATTGATTTCAGAGGGGAAGAAAGAGAGAGAGAAACACCAATGATGAGAGAGAATCATGGATAGGCTGCTGCCTGCACACACCCTACTGGGGATTGAGCCCGCAACCCAAGCATGTGGCTCAATGGTTGGAGCGTAGCCCGGCGGACCGAAGGGTTGTGGGTTGGATTCCCGGTCAAGGGCTCATACCTGGGTTGTAGGTTCAATCCAGGTCTAGTCGGGGTACATGGGGAAGGCAACGGATTGATGTGCCTCTCACAGCAATGTCTTTTTCTCTCTCCCTTCCCTCCCTCCCTTCTACTCTCTCTCAAAAAATAGATGGAAAAAAATATCCTTGGGTGAGGATTAACAAAAAAATAAATGTAACCATTGTTAAATGTTTTGACAGTTAGCTCTCACTCTCCCCCCCCCCCCCCTTTTCTTCCCTCCCTTCCCTCTCCCTCTCTCCTCCTTAAAGCTCATCGGCATAAAGTCTACCTTGTGTGCTGTCAGGGCTAACAAGGCTGCTTATGAAAACTACAATACCAGGTAACCCTCCTCTGACCTCAGGCTCCACGGCCCCCATCCCAGCCCCACCCTCTTCGGAGACTGACCTGGCGTCTCTCTCTAACCTCTGCTGAGACCTTCACACCTCACAGGCTCCGTCCTTCCTGTCGGGCAGGCCCCCGCCCCCGAAACGGCCTCCCACCTCCACGAAATAGTGAGAGCCATGCCCCTGGCTGGTTTATGGCACAATAGCTTCCTCGGAGCACGCTTATAAATATTTATAGCGCAGAGTGGGCAGTAATGGGCTGCTATTCAAACACGCCTACAGGGGAAGGAAGAGGTAAAAAAGAAAAGGAAAACACACACACACATGCTCACGGCCACGACAGGAAGGTCACTGCGGCATCAAGGCCCAGAAAGCTCAGGGGGTCACGGTCAGTTCCCGGTCAGGGCACCTGCCCGGGTTTCGGGCTTGATCTCCAGCAGGGGGTGTGTAGGAGGCAGCTGATCAGTGGTTCTCTCTCATCACTGAAGTTTCTATCTCTCTCCCTTCATCTCTGGAATCAACAAAAATATATTTAAAAAAATTTTAAATCTTAAGTAGGAAGAAAAGGCAATGGCCCTGAGGATGATGTACGGTTTCAGACGCTGCAGGCCTCCCACGCCAGCTTTGCTGTCGGCGAGGGGACAGAAGAATGGGAAAGCAGAACATTAATTCAGGTTCCTATTGCCATGTCCTTGGCTTTATTCTGCAGTGATCTCGCAGAATCATCGCCGAAAGGGGTGTGTTTGCTGTAAGTTCTATGCAAGTTAAGAAGGGAAGGTCATTGGGTCCCTCTCTTTGTCTTTTCAGATCCTCTTAGCGTCCCTTTGGGTGCTCCTGGCTACCCAAGCCTGCCTTAGGAAGGACATAGAATTACAGAAAATTAGGATTTGAAAGGAACCTTGTATTACTTGCTGCTGTATCCCTGCTGAGAGTTTGGGAGGTAAACAAGATAGTTGTTAGAGAGCCCCACCAACAGGGGGCGCGCGCTGCCTTGTGGTGGCTGGCCTTTTCTAGGTTACCTGTCCAATTTCCGCCTTCAGAAACACTCTTCCTTCTCACAGGAGCCCCGGGTGTACCTGAGGGCAGCTACCATGCCTTCCTTGCGTTGCCTTTTCCCCATCAAAACTTCCACCCTCCCTCCCATCCTTTCTGTGGTCATGTGTCCAGAGCCTTTCCATCCCTGGCCAGGATGCCCTCTGCGTGGCCAGAGCCCCCTGTCAGGGTGATTGGCACAAGCAAGCACAGCATCCTCAGGGTGACTGGCCAGGGCCATGTATTTCCAGCTCTGGACACGGTGCCTCTTCCAGTGCAAAGTTTGTGTGTATATTTTAGCAGCTGCACAGTGCTAGTGGCACTTGAGCTAAATCAGAATATATATATATATATATTTTAGAAATGGATGCCAAGTGAAAGGTACTCGAGGCAATTTTTAAGTTTTTTAAAGGAGTTCATTCTGAAACTCCAGTGCTAATTCTGATTCCGCTGCCATTTGGCTGTGAATCCTTGAAGAAAGTCCATTTTCACAGAGAACCATTTTTTTTGTTTGTTTGTTTGTTTTAATGTTTTTGTTGATTTTTAAAGAGAGAGGAAGGGAGAGGGAGAGACAGAAACATCAATGACGAGAGAGAATCGCTAACCGGCTGCCTCCTGCACACGCCCTACTGGGGATCGAGCCCGCAACCTGGGCCTGTGCCCTGACCAGGAATCGAACCGTGACCTGCCAGTTCATAGGTTAATGCGCAACCACTGAGCCACACCAGCTGGGCAGAATCTCTGAGCTCTTGAAGGTGAGGCCAGATCTCAGGAATCCCTGTTCCATGGCCAGGAACCTAGTGCTGATCCCAGTAGGGGTGTTCAATCACCATTTGAACTCACGAGGGTATCACTCCGCCAGGGAAGAGATCCTGGTGAACCATGCATGCCGTTCCCTCAGAGTGGGCTGAGAGGCTGAGTTACATGTACAGGAATCACACGCCCTAAGACAAGTGTGAGCACAGAGGGTGCTGAGGGCGCGGGAGCCAGGAGTCGGGCCCAGAGAATGGCACCCTAGCCCCGGCGAGAAGCCAGGCGTCTCCTGTGCCCTCGGAGGGTGCTGATGCCACTGGGCTCCTGGCTGCCACCCACGCCATCCGCTGGCTGCCCATTCATATCCCCACATAGCCTTTCTCCCGAAAGCTTCGTACGGTAGCCTGGAAACTGAAAGGTGGCTGGGTGATAGGGGGGCAGGCTGTTGGGGAGGCCCGTGCCTATCTGCCTGAGCCAGCAAGCAGGCCTCGCCCCTGCAACCCGCACCCCTTCCCCTGAAACTGTGCGCTCATGCTCCAGCGGTCCCACTGCCTCCCAGCGACATCCCCGGCGCCAGGGGTGAGCAATGAGCGGGGCCTGTGCCTGAGACAGCCGGGTGCCCACAAGCACACATGCGCACACGCTCGCACACACGCACCGGGGAAGGTAAATGATTGCACACAGGACATTTATCTCTGAGGTTGTTCCCCCGGCAAAACCAATTACTGGCCTCTTCCTGGCCAACGTGGGCTGGGTGTCAACGCGGCGGGGCCGGCGTGGAAGGAGGCTGTGAGGACTCTGTGTTACTCGTAGGTCTGCCAAGAGGCCTGCAGCAGGGAGTGGCGGTGCCTCTGGGCTCCTGCAGGTGGGCGGGGTGTGCAAGGCATTGGGGAGGGGAGGGGCTCTATGCCTGGCCAGTGTGGCTCAGGGGTTTGATTCCTGGTCAGGGCACATGCTCGGGCTGTGGGCTTGATCCCCAGTAGGGCCATATAGGAGGCACCTGATCAGTGATTTTTCTCTCCATTTTCCTTCCTCTTAGAAGTAAGTAAGTAAATAAATAAATAAATAATACACACACACACACACACACACACACACACACAGTATACAGTGAGTAGCCAGATTATGATGATCTCTGAATGCATAATAATCTGGCCATTCAGTGTGTGTGTGTGTGTGTGTGTGTGTGTGTGTGTATTTGAGGCTTGGTGCATGAATTCGTGCATTGGAGGTTGGGGGGGTCTGGCCAGCCTGGCCAGGGGGAGGGGACATGGACAGTTGGCCGGCCTGCCTGCTGGTCGAAGGGACAATTTGTGTGTCTCTGGCTCCTGATGCTGCTGTTTTGACCTGTGAGCTTCATTTTGGGTCAGTTGAGCCTCAGGACTGCAGCCTGGCCTCCTGCTACTGATCCCCACGGCATACGCCTCTACCTCCCCACCCCAGCTGCAGCACTCTCTCTCCTGGAGTCAGGGTCCCTCCCCAAGATTATTATCACCATTTGCCCAAATGACCATCCGCTTTCTTCCCCCCTGAGCCGTCGTCTCATCGCCATAATGGCCTCACTCTGGCTTCGGCAGGTCATTGATTCCCATTCCCCCTCTCTCTCTGCTCTGAAATAATTAGACCGGGATGCCGTAGGATCGCATGTATTTTATTCTACAAATGGCTGAGTTAAAGAGTCAGAAAACCCTCAACCCTGCTCATTAAAAGTAAGATAAATCGGGATTTGGGCACACCCAAGGACAGGGAGAGTAAGCAAATCCAGTGTGTGCCCAGGAAGTCAGGTTAATCAGAAGAACAGACTCTCTCCTTTGGCCTTTCTTTCTTTCTTTCTTTCTTTCTTTCTTTCTTTTTTTTTTTTTTAATATATTTTTATTGATTTCAGAGAGGAAGGGAGAGGGAGAGAGAGAAGCCTCAGTGATGAGAGGGAGTCCTTGATCAGCTGCCTCTTGCGCGCCCCTACTGAGAATCGAGCCCACAACCCTGGCATGTGCCTGTGACCTCCTGCTCAACCAACGAGCCACACGGGCCAGGCTCCTTTTGGCCTTTCACCCAGGGACTGTGCCCGACAGTCATGTTCAACAGAAACATCATTTGCTGCCGTCACCTTGCCCGGGTAGAGAAAGCCCCGCGTTGAACTTCTACACGTTAAAAGGGCCATCCCGTCATTCACGCCAACGCCAGGAATTGTTTTACGGGAATGTCACACTGACCTCCTCCCCCTGCGTCCACAAACCCCGAGGCTCACCGCGGCCAGCCGCAGAAGGGGCCCCCGGGGCCGGCGGTAACCTCTGCTTTACACCGTGGCCTCCCTGCCGAGGGGCATCGCAGGGCTCGCACTGTGGGCTCCCAACACTGGGCCATTGTGGGCTCTGCCGCCGGGGTCCAGAAGTCAGTCCTGAAGGGCACGGGCCCTCTTCTCGCCCTCCCGGACTCCCGGCACCCACGCCGCTCCGTGCCTCCCGCCCCAGCTCCTCTTCCAAAGGCCCCTCCTCGCACTGCGGTGCTAGTGAAACTGGCCCACGTGCCCAGGGCAGCATGGGCAGGCGCCTAAGTCCAGGTTCCCCATCCTGAGGAAGCAGAGGGCTTCGTTTTTCATTGAGCAAATGGATGGATGAAACGCCCTCTGGGACCATTACACAACATGACAGCATCGCAGCAGATCACAGATCTTATTTAAAAAAAAAAAAATTTTTTTATTGATTTCAGAGAGGAAGTGAGAGGGAGAGAGATAAAAACACCGATGATGAGAGAGAATCATCGATTAGCTCCTCCTGCATGCCCCTCACTGGTGATCGAGCCTGTAGCTGGGGCATATGTCCCGACCGTTAATCGAATCCTGACCTCTTGGTTCCTGAGTCGATGCTCAACCGCTGAGCTACACTGGCCAGGCGAAATTGTCACTTTAATAAATTGAAACATGGAATTCATTGTAGAAGCTTTTGCAAAAACAAATAATCATTCATAATTCTTCCACCCACTGCTTAAATTTTATCATATGCACGTTTAACCTTTTCATCATGCATGATTTTATATATTTAAATACCATAGGGGAATTTTTTTTTTCCCAATCAAAATATCATCACATTGTAAACATCTTTTTACAACCTAAAAGATCAACTATTCATGACATTAAATAATCTTTTAAAACATGATTTTCATGATTGCAGGCTCGTCAACTCTCTAGAAAGCTTATTAAGCCAGATTCCAGTTGTATATTTAAATTGTTCTTAGGATTTCCTTCTATATTTCCTTTTATAAATACATATTCAAATTTCATGTCCCCTCCGGATAAAAATCTTAACTGTAGATATACTGGTCAAAATACTTGCTTATTTTATTTTTTGTTCATCCTCACCCGAGGATATTTTTCCTTTGAGTTTTAGAGAGAGTATAAGGAGGAAGAGAGAGAGAGAATCATGGATATGAGACACATTGATTGGCTGCCTCCCGCGGAGCCCTGACTGGGGTGGAGAATGAACCTGCAACCCAGGTACCTGCCCTTGATGGGGAATCGAACCCGAGACCCTTTGTTGCTGGGGCCGACGCTCTAACCAGGGCTCCGCTAGTTTTTTTTTTAAGCTTCTCATAAATATTACCCAACGATTCCCAAAGAGCTTCAGATTCTCCCAAGTTACACACCAGCAGCAAATGGACATTTTCATTCTCCCTCATCCACACTGCACAGCGAAATGGGGGCTTTTAACAACTACAGGAATCTTCAGAAATCCCGTCACATCGGCAAGGCTCTGGATCACACACTAAGAAAATTGATTCCCATCTACCATGAAAAATGCAATGCACGCTGCAAGAGACAGGGGTGCCCGCTCAGGGAATAAAAAGCCTTTTCCAATCATTCATTCCGTCAATACTTACTGAGTGCCAGGCTCTGTCGGAGCCACTGGAGACATAACAAGGGAGGAGACCGCTACAATACGCATAGGGTATTTTTAGAAGAAAATTCGGGCCCAGGGAAATCAAGCATAGGTACAAGGTGGGGAGGTGCTGGTCAGAGAGGGCCTCTTTTAATATATATATATATATATATATATGTTTTTATTGAATTTGAGAGAGGAAGGGAGAGGAAGAGAGAGATAGAAACTGCTATGATGAAAGAGAATCATGGATCGGCTGCTTCCTGCACGCCCCTTACTGGGGGTCCAGCCTGTAACCTGGGCATGTGCCCTGACCGGGAATCGAACCAGCGTCCTCCTGGTTCCTAGGTCGATGCTCAACTGCTGAGCCATATTGGCCGGGCTGAGGAGATGCTGAGGTCAGGGGTGTGAAGACCCAGGGGAAGCACATTCTAGAAGAGGGGGGTGGGAAAGGCAAAGGCCTGAGGTCCCAGGAATAGCTCCTAATTTTTGGAGGACCAGGAAAAAAAAGGTCCTTGTGTCTATAGCACCGTGAGTGAGGCAGGTCATGATTGAAAGTGAGGTTGGTGTGCTGGGCAGAGAATAAGGTAAGGGGCTTCGTCTGTCCTGGTCAGGAGTGGAGATTGCATTCTAAGTGTAACAGGAACCTCCTGGCACGCTGTGTTGTGTTGTATTTAAACATATAAATAAGCCTGGCCTGAATACTTTAGAGGTTGAGTGTCGACCTATGAACCAACAGGCCACCAGTTCAATTCCCGGTCAGGGCACATGCCCGGGTTGCGGGCTCAATCCTCAGTAGGGGGCATGCAGGAGGCAGCCCATCAATGATTCTCTCTTGCTCCCTCTCCCTTCTTCTCTGAAATCAATAGAAAAAAAATATATATTTTTTTAAATTGCTCCATATTGGTGGAGAAGCGCACACCTGGTGCCCACATCTTCCGAGTCCCCGTGAATCTCCCTCAAATGAGCAAAGGGGGCCCCTGAGGATGCCTCATTTGAGGAGGGAAGCCACCGTGGCTGCTTGGGTCTGGACCCTATGGGAATAACCCTGAGTATCTCAGACGTGGGCAGCCTCCTCTTCACAGAGACCAGCTCCAGGCACTCCTGGCCCGCACCGAAAAAAAACAAACAAAGCTGATGCAGGCTTCCCTTTCCCTTTCCGGTTACAAGGGCGCTTGCAGATGCCGACGGCAGGAGCGAGAAGAGGGCCGGCTTAGCTGTCAGCCGTTTATCGGCAGGCGTGGTCATAGGTGAGTCCGTGCAAGAGGTGCGGGCGGGAAGCCGGCGCCAGCTCTGTGGGTGGCCCCGTCCGCTCCCCTGTTCACCTTGGAATCCTGAGTCCCACCCAGATCCACACCAGTCTCCTCCCCCTGCCCAAGCACCGCTGCCATCCAAACCGGGCACTGCACCCGGCCTGTCACCGGGCCGGGAAGGGATACGTAGTAATGGGTGGTGATCCATTCCTCCCAGCGCATATATTTACACACAGCACAGTTTCCCACCGAGTGCACTTTATTCACATCGCTGCCGGGTGACGGCGCCGGAATATCTTTCCTGATTATCCAGTCCTGAAATAATATATCGGTGCCAAGCAGCAGCTTTTAAGTGGCTTCCGATTCCCCCCCTCCCCCCCTTTTACATTGAACGTGTTATTAAGACACAGACAGGCTAATCCCATCCCCACTAACAGGAGACAACAGCCTTGTTCAGCCTGGCCAGCGTGGCTCAGTGGTGAGCGTCGACCTAGGAACCTGGAGGTCTTGATTCTAGTCAGGGCACATGTTCAGGTTTCGGGCTCCATCCCCAGTCAGGGGTGTGCGGGAGGCAGCTAATGAATGATTCTCTTAGCATTGATGTTTCTCTCTCTCCCTCTCCCTCTCCTTTCCTCTCTCTGAAATCAATAAAAATATATTTTAAAAAAACAAAGATGCTGGGGAGTCAGTCCAGGAGATAGGACCCCAAGGTATTGTTTAAAATGACCCCAGCGATTTTAACATTCTGCTGTTCCACAGGGCTGGTGACCTCTGGTCTGGAAAGGGATTGAGTCGATAAGAGGGGAAGATCAAGAAGATGGACCTTAGGGACTGATGTACAAAGGGGGTGGGAAGCTGAGCAGAGCCCCAAGTCCAGCCTTTGCCCAGGAGGCCCCGAGTCCCTGATCCAGGTGCCAAGCCAGGGCCCAAGACCTGGACGAGTCACGAACTGTCCAGAGATGCCAGGAGGTGCCCAAGACCGGCAGGATTGGGAACCCGCTGCTTCTCAGTCTGGGAGGAGTATCCAGCCTTTCACCGACAGGTGTGATGACGGTTGTAGGTTTTGCGTAGATGCTTTTCTCGGCCTGCAGAGGTTGCCTTCCATTCCTAGTCCGCGCAGGGTTTTGTCTCCTCTGTTTTCTGGGCTGGGTGGTGCAGACAGAGTATTCTTACTTTGTGTTCCTAATGGGGTCTCGCTCTGAGATTGCTCTAGGGACACCTGAAATTAACGTTAACTTTTGCTGCTTTGGGAGGAAATGTCTTGTAAATATCAGTTACATTCATCTCATCCCGTGGGTCGGTTAAGGCCATTGTTCCCACGTTGATTTTTTTTTTTTTATCTGAAAGTCCTCTCCATTGAAGTCGGGGTATCAGGGTCGCCTACTGGAACTGTTGCTGCCCATCTCTCCCACACAGTCTGCCAAGAGTTTTTATTGTTGTTGTTTTTTCATTTCATCTAGGCGCTTCTGCAGTGGGTGCATATGTATTTACAAGGGTTATATCCTCTTGTTGGATCGATCGCTTAACAAATTTTTATTTTTTTGTATTTGCTTTTTCTTCATCCATTGATATGACCTTGTGGTTCAGCTTCTTTAGACTGTAAATAGTGAATCACATTCATAGTTTCAGAATATTGATCTAGCCTTGCATTCCTGGCATAAACACTGCTTGGTTGTGATACACTGTTTGTATGTGTTGATCTATTGATTTGCCTGTATTTTATTGACAGGCTTTGTGGGGTTTTTTTCTGCATGAGGGGTATTGACTCCCATATTTTATTTCTGGCTCCGCTTTTGTTTTTTGTTTCACAGTAACACCTGCCTTACAAACTGAGACCGACAGTGTCCTCTGTTTTATGGAATAGATGGTGTAGACACGGTATTCTGTTGTCTTTCCATGTTGGGTGGAATTTTCCAGTATCTGTCTGAGCCTGGAGCGTTCTTTCTCGGAAGACTTTTAACAACAGATCCAAGTGTTTAAGAGCCATATAAATATTCACCTTACCTATTTCACCTCGGGTGAGTTTTGGTATTTTACCCTTTTAGAGGAATCGGCTCGTTTTGTCTTAGTTGTCAGACTTACGCACGTGGAGTTGATTATAGGTTATGATTTCCTTTTACTCTCTGCAGTGTTGTAGCGATGTCTATTCTCCCCTTTCAGATTCAGTGGCAATTTTCGTCCTTTTTTTTTTTTTTTTTTTTTTCCTTTGTAAATCTTGCTAGAATTTTCTCAGTTTCATTGATCTTTCAAAGAAACCAGCTTTTGGCTTCATTTATATTCTTTGTCATTCTTACGTTTTCAATTTCATTTCTTTCTGCTTTTGCCTTTATGACTTTCTCCTTTCTGCTTGCTTGGGTTTAATTGTCTCTTCTTTCCCCGGTTTTGTGATGTGAAAGCTCAGCTTATCGATTGGAGACCAGCCCTCCTGTTCAGTGTGAGTACCCAGTGCTGTACATTCCCTGTGAGCGTCACGTGAGGAGAGTCCTGCACATTTTGGCAATGCAGCCTCCTCAGTTTTGTTCTTCCTAGTTTTTCACGTCCTGTTTTCCACAGGCGATTACATCCTCAACTATGAGCTTCCACAGTGGAGTTTGAAGCTGACTGTGCAGGCGTAGGTGACATTAGCATCGATGCCTGAAGGCACGTCTGAGCATGCCGTTCACTCCCTCCCTGGCTGCTGCTGGAGCGTTTGCTGTGGCTCAGGCACTGTTCTGCACACCTCAGTGCGGCCCTGAGCGCACATTCTGAGAGTTCCTGCCTCTTGGAGCTTTCCTCTCAGAAAGAAGGTAGGTAACAAATAAAGACGCAATTCTATTTTAGACAGCAATACATGATACGAAGACACTTGCTAAATTCCACCCTTCCCTTTAGCAGGAGCGTTGTATCAGACAGGGAGGCCAGGACAGATTCTGAGAGGTGTCATTTAAAAAAAAGACCTGAGCCTTACTGGTGGTAGGCTTTTCTCGGTGGTGAGAGCATTGGTCATGGGCTCTATTCCGGCCAAAGGCACATACCTCAGTTGCAGGCTTGATCCCCGGGGCCCAACTGTGGAGCATGTGAGAGGCAACTAATCGATATGTCTCTCTCACATCGATGTTTCTCCCCCTTCCCCTCTTCCTCCCTCTCCTTCTCCTTCTCTTCCTTTCATTCTCTCTAAAAATCAGGGAGGAAAAATATCATTGGGTGAGGATTGATAAAAAATAAATAAATAAATAAATAAATAAATGAAAGAAAGCCCTGAATGAAGTTTGGGGCCACACCTGGTCACGTGGAGAAGAGCCCTCAGGCATGGCCCTTGCTGGGGCGTGTGCTCGGGAATCGTTCCGTCCAGCCACCGGCAGCAAATTCCCCCCAGCCTCCTCCGACCGGGCCTTACTCTGTCCGGGGAGCTCATTAAAAGCTGCCGAGTTCCATCCCTAACGATCCCCACTCCCACAGATGGCCCTGTTGGAATCCAGTCGTCTGCGTCTCCAGCCGGGGCTGGCACGGGGGGGTCTTTGGCCCGCACTGGGCACACCCCAGCCTCTCAGCGCTACGCTGTCACTTGGAATTTCTGAAGGCACCGAGACGTGATCACAAGGCTGAGACAACAGGAGCCATGTCATGCAGACAGACAGACAGACGGACAGACAGGCCCATAGCACTCCCCCGCCTCCCCGTGAGAAGGTCGAATCTCGCTATTGTGTCAGCTGTCACAGCACCGTCTCCTGGGGGCTGCGGGGGTGAGACTGAAGCCACCATTAGGGCTTTTCACACTCTGGAAGCACTGGCTGTTTGAATCACAGGCTCTTCTTATATATTTTAAAAATATATTTGTATTAATTTCAGAGAGGAAGGGAGAGGGTGAGAGAGAGAGAGAGAGAGAGAGAGAAACATCAGTGATGAGAGAGAATCGGCTGCCTCCGGCACGCCTCACACTGGGGATGGAGTCCGCAACCTGGGCATGTTCGCTGACCGGGAATCGAACCTGGGACCCTTCAGTCTGCATGCCAACGCTGTTTGCACAGAGAGGAAGAGAGAGGGCTCTTCTTAGAAAGAAAAGCAATAGGGAAGATAAATTAAAAAACAAACAAACAAACCAAAAACAGACATGTAAATAAACAGACAAGTTCACATTTTAATCAGCAACCACATAATCAGTAACAAATCAGCAAACCTCTCCACTCCTGTGCTGAGGCTCTGGCCCCCTAAGGCTGTTTATTCCTGGGACCCACGGTCCTCACTGATGCTGCACCGCCCAGACCTCGGGGACCCTCAACAGCCATGTCCCCGCCATTACGGGGAGAGTGGAGCCTTTGCTTGGAGATTAATTAACTTGTCAAACAATTAAGCAGACAGGCTGCCATCAGAGTTTCCATTTCATAATTGATTCATCACTTGGGAGCCTCTTGAATCCCAGGGCTCAGCATGGAGGGCTGCCCTGCAGGCTAACACTCTGGGACATGGCGGGAGGCTGCGGGGAGGGCGGGAGGCGCCGTGCAGTCCCACCGGCTCAGCCCAGCCTTCAGACACGGTGGCAGTTTCCTCCTTCCAGTAGCCCTGGCCACACAGTCCCCGCGGGTCCTCAGAGCCCTGCCCAGTCTCCTCGTGTTGTTTGGAGAGGCAGACACCAAGGAGTGTCCACAGAGAACACCTGCTGTTCCCAGGCCCCCCTCCTTTAAAAGAACATGTCACACATTATTATCATTAAATATATATATAATTTCATATAAATATATTTCATATATATTTCATATATATATATTTCAGAGAGGAAAGGAAAAGGAGAGAGAGAGAGAAACATCAATGATGAGAGAGAACCATTGATCAGCTGCCTCCTGCACGCCCCCTGCTGCAGATCCAGTCCACAACCCGGGCATGTGGCCCCCAAACCGTGACCTCCTGGTTCATTCGTTGATGCTCAACCACTGAGCCACCCCAGCAGGGCTGGCATGCATTTCTGTTTCATGCATTACCCCCCTACGTCTCACAGATTACTTTCTCAGACAAGGCATTCTGTAAATACCCTGTCCGTCCCACTTAGCCCTCCTTGTCACTCTGGCTTTCAGCGACATCCCGAGAACTCCCGAGCCAGTGCCTTGTGCCGCCAGCTCTCTGAAGTCCCACCGAGTGTCATCGAGATGACACTGAGACCTCCAGCTTCGATAAATGAGCTCAGGAACGTGGGCTTCCTTTAGGGAGCGATCCCTACTCCCTCTTGGATTCCCCAACAGGGACCTCAAACCAGGTACCGAGTTTGGAAGAATTTCTTTCTACTCCCCATGACAAGAATGGCTTTTATTCCTTCACCTCAGAGCACATGGCTTTTGGACAAAGCATTACCAACGGGTTGGAAGCCTTCCTCTCCACCCACATCTGTCTCCTCTCCCTCTCCCTCTCCCCTGCAGCTACCATTATCCCCAGCTGTTGTCCCAACCACGGTTTTATTGTAATGCTTTCCTTCTGTGTATATGTATCTATAGCAACGCATCCTCTTGTTTTTCTAAAACGTTGTTTCTAATTTACACTAATGACATTCTTTACTGATTATTCTGCAATGTTAACAATTACTCTTAACTTGCTTTCTGCACTAAATATTGTATTTCCAAGGTCTTTTTTTTTTTGTAGCCCTAGCTGGTGTTGCTCAGTGGGTAGAGGGTCAGCCTGCAGACTGAAGGATCCTGGGTTCAATTTAAGTCAAGGTTAGGCACCTCGGTTGCAGGCTTGTTCCCTGGTCCCAGTTGGAGCTTGTGCAGGAGGCAGCCAATCGATGTTTCTCTCTGTCTCTCCTCCTCCCTTCTACTCTCTCTAAAAATGAATGGAAAAATATCCTCGGGTGTGGATTTTGCCTTTTGTAGGTTGAGGCCAATCATTTAACTGCTGTAGAGTATTCCCTCCCTCTGCACCTGGCCTTCCCCTTCATGTCCTTCGTGTCATGAACTTTCTCCACTATTCACTGCTCCACCCCATGGGCCACTGCCTTTCCCGTCTCCCCCATCAGAGTTGCGAGGGGTACTTTTGGGGAAACACCGGGAGGAGGGGTTGTGAGTCCAGAGCGCGTGTGTTTAGAATTACATCGGAGCGCAACATTTTCGTGGGATGGCTTGGGCTCGAACGGACAACCCGCAGAGTGAGAGACCGAGATGGATTTAAACATAGGGAACTCAGGGCCTAAAAACAGAATAAAACTCACTCACTGAGTTCTTTAAAAAGTGCACAAAGCAGCGGGGAAAAAAATGCAAGAGAAAAATAGTGTTTCTTTTCAGTCGCAGCTGTTGGAACCCAAAGCAAGTGGATATAAATGACAGGCTGCCGGGTCTTACCTCTCCCCAGTCTATTTTTTTAAACTTTATTGTTGAAAGTGTTATATAGGTCCCCCTTCCCCCATTGGCCTCTCCCAACCTGCACTCCCCCAACCCCAGGCCTTCACCACCCTGTTGTCTGTGTCCATGGGTTATGCATATAACCATATGAGTTCATTGGCTGATCTCTTTCCAGCCCCCCTCCCGTCCCCTGTCTGCCTTCTGAGGTTTGACAGTCTGCTCCATACTTCTATGTGTCTGGGTCTATTTTAAAAAATATATATTTTATTGATTTTTTACAGAGAGGAAGAGAGAGGGATAGAGATCTAGAAACATCGATGAGAGAGTAACATCGATCAGCTGCCTCTTGCACACCCCCTACTGGGGATGTGCCCGCAACCCAGGTACCTGCCCTTGACCAGAATCGAACCTGGGACCTTTCGGTCCGCAGGCTGACGCTCTATCCACTGAGCCAAACTGGTTTAGGCAGGGTCTATTTTTGTTCTTCAGTTTATGTTGATCATTGTATCCCACATATGACTGAGATCATGTGATACTTATCTTTCTCCGACTGGCTTATTCGCTCAGCATAATGCTATCCAGGTCCATCCATACTGTTGCAAATGGTAAAAGCTCTTCCTTTTTTTTTACAGCGTAGTATTCCACTGTGCAGATGGACCACAGTTTTTTTAACTCTTTCATCTGCTGATGGGCACTTAGGCTGTTTCCAAATCTTAGCTATTGTAAGTTGCGCTGCTGTGAGCATTGGGGTGCGTGTATTCTTTCTGATGAGTGTTGCACGTTTCTTGGCATATATATATTCCTAGAACTGGCATGACGGGGCCAAATGGGAGTAAGATTTTTAATTCCTTGAGGTCCCCGGTGTTTCGATCGTGTGGCACCAGGACAGGCATCGCAGTGAAGTGTGGGCAGTGCTGGGCGATGCTGAATTGCAAGCACACAATCCCATAGCCAGTCTCTCCGTCCTCACCCTCCGGGGCTCAGCCAGCGTCCCCCAGGACTCTCCCTCCCCCACGCCGTGTGTTCCCTTCACTGAGCACGCCGGTCCGCATGTGAATGATGGCGCTGCCTGCACTTGAGGAGCCTGTGCTAATGAGGACCCGCAGAAACTGAATAATTGATGCGAGTGTATCTTCGGGCTTAATTATCCGCAAACATCTCTCTCCTCTCTTCGCTTTGTATTTGCACACATTGCCTTGGCGGCCGCGGCTCTGAAGGTCACACAGCCAGACTAGCGGCAGGAGAGGGGTTTCCCGGTTTCCTTGTCCCCCAAAGTTAGCTGACACTGTCCAGATGTGTATCTGGGTGATATTCAGTTAGCTATTGATTGGGTGATGTTCATTCTCACCTGAGAATATTTTCCCATTGATTTTTAGAGAGAATGAAATTGAAGGAGAAACATCGATGTGAGAGAGACACATCAATCAGTTGACTCCTGCATGCACCCCGACCAGGACCAGGGATGGAGCCTACAACTGAGGTATGTGCCGTGGACCCTTTAGTCCGTGAGTTGATGCTCCATCCACTAAGTCAAACCGGCTAAGGCGCTTGTGGTTTCTTTTTATAAAAAAATACCTGTATCGATTTCAGAGAGCCAAGAAGAGGGACAGAGAGAGAGAAAAACATCAATTATGAGAGTTAATCATGGATTAGCTACCTCCTTGACCCATGGGAATCAAGCCCACAACCCGGGCATGTGCCGTGTCCTGGAACCAAACCATGACCTCCTGGTTCATACGTCAACGTTCAACCACTGAGCCACCCCAGGTGGACAGGAAGCTTTTCTCATACCCTGACCACCAGACCATGCTGTCCTATGTCCGTTTAACAGGCATGACCCCGGCTTAACCTCTGGGGAAAGAGGCCCACACCCTCTCCACAGCATTCACCCCCTTAGGCTCTGCCCTGACCTCTGGCTGAATCCTTCTTCAACTTGACTCTCCTTCAAAGAGCCCCAAGGCAGTGTACGTGTGAGCAGACTCCCCACGTCTGCCAAGATGACCGCACGGTAAACGGGCAGACGAGCCAATGCCCCGAGGGTCTCTCCAGCTGCAACGTGTCCTGGAAACTGTTCTCAGAAAAAAGCCAAGTCAAACCGCTGAAGAGTCCTTGCTGACCCTGATCCCCAATCACCCCATTTTTTTAGGATACATGGTCCTCCCTGGGGTGGCATCTTGCAACTCTCTCTGGTTTCCTGAGGGTCTCTGGGCCAACCACGCAGCCCGCAGAGACCACATCTGGCCGGCGTGTGCTTGGCCAGCGTGCCAGCCCCCTGACAGCCAGGGGAGGGCACAGGCTCAATTTTCACTGTGTCCTGGCAAGCAGCGGGACATGCGCCGGCCTGGGAGCCTGATGTCCACCCTCTGGGGGGGCCAGGCTGGCCCCAGCTCTGCGTGCCCTGCAAGTGGCCCTGTGCAGCCTCTCGGGAAAGCAAGCAGCGCCCACAGGACAAAGCCCACCCCAAAGGCAGCGCTCAGATTCTGTCTTCTTAAACCGGCCCTTCATCAGCATTCTGCGGGGTTTACTTAAATGTGAACAGAAGCGCTCCAACTCCCCGGCCCTGGCTGTCTGTTGTGACCCCGTGCTGTGTGGGCCAAAAGGTGGTCCATCCACCCAGCTGCTCCTCATCGCCTCTAAGGCAGCCTCTGGGGTCAGGCCCAAGGACCCGGCGATGGGACTACAGGCTGCCCAGTCCATGGACCTCACCACGGCCATCGTCCTGCCATCTGTGACTGTTGCCCCTATCTGCCAGGCTCAGCCACACCTTCCAGTCTGGGCCACCTCAGCCTCCCCAACCCCCCATTTTGGTGTTGTAGACAGAGAACAAGAACGTGAGGATGGGCCTGGCCAGCCTGGCTCAGTGGTGGAGTTTTAACTTAGGAACCAGGAGATCACAGTTTGATTCCTGGCCAGGACACATACCCGGGTTGTGGGCTCGATCCCCAGTGTGGGGCGTGCAGGAGGCAGCTGATCAATGGATCTCTCTCATCATTGATGTTTCTCTCTCTTCCTCTGTGAAATCAATACAGATACATTAAAATATAGTGTGCCGCAGAGCTGGAATCTATCGAACAAGCAGTGTGACAGCAGACACGGGAGGGTGGCAGCCGGACAGTAGGGGTCGATAGCCCTGTCCAGGCTGAGCTCAGAGAGGGCTGTGCTCAGTGACATCTCAGGCTGTGGGACTGCTGCTCAGAGTAGGGCAGCCAGCCCGATTGGGATGCCTCCTGTTGCGTTTACAAAGCCTGGTCTTTTGGAAACTGACCCTGTGCCCCTTCCTCCCTGGCGTTGTGCCCAGGAGGTGCCACACAGAGGTGACCAGTCTGACCTGGCATCTGTTTAGCTGTGACTGCTTCTTTTCTTAATCTTTGTTATTGAGAGTGTTACAAATGTCCCTCTTATTTCCCCCCATTCCCCCCCTCCACCTGGTTCTCACCCCGGGCTTTCGCCACCTTATTGTCTGTGTCCATAGGTCATGCATATGTGCATATAAGATCTTTGTTTAATCTCTTCCCAGCCCCACCCTTCCCACTGAGGGTCTTCAGTCTGTTCCATTTCCATGCCTCTGAGTCTATGTTATGCACCAGTTTATTCTGTTCATTAGATTTCTTATTTGTTTATTTTGATTTTTAGATTCAATTGTTGATATGTATTTATTACCTTTTTATTGTTCATATTTTTTACCTTTTTCTCCTCCTCTTCTCCCCTTCCCTTCCTCCTCTTTCCCCCTCCCCCCCTCGGCATTTCATTAATACTGGTTTGCTGCTGTAAGTCCCAGCGGGATTGACTGAGGAAGACAAGGGTGTGGGCGCGGCTCACAGGCTGTATGCTTCCTCCACCTGGAGATAATGGCAAAGATAACAACGGTTAACAGAGCTAATGTTTTATTCAATATTACGGTGACTTTCAATGATGCTCAATTATAATTCAACTGCGTCTCTATTGAAAACAATTATCGCCCTTTCACAATGAGCTTTGAGGCACATAAATTGTTTGCATGATTAGTTACTGCATGTGCCAGAGGTCGGTTTCTCTCTCTCTCTCCCTCCCTTTCTCTCTCTCTCTCTCTCTCTCTCACTCTCTTGCTCTCTTGCTCTCTCTCTCTCTCGCTCTCGCTCTCGCTCTCGCTCTCTCCACTCCTCCCCAATGCTGCAACCTTTAAATTTGCCACTAACTAGCATAAACCCGGTTTAACTCTTTCTGATCCAGAAGGTAGCAACATAGCTCACTTACATACTCGGGAAGGAAAAAAATGGCTCGAGTCACACACACACACACACACACACACACACACACACACACACACCCCAGACAGTTATACTCATTAAAAATCAATGAGGGTTGTCTGGCCCGTGTGGCTCAGTGGTTTGAGTGTGGCCCTATGAACCAGGAGGTCATGGTTCCATTCCTGCTTAAGGCACATGCCCTCCATCCCGAGTAGGGGGCATGCAGGAGGCGGCCAATCAGTGATTCTCTCTCATCATTGATGTTTCTATTTCTCTCTCGCTCTCCCTTCTTCTCTGACATCAATAAAAATATATATTTTTTTAAAAGTGGGGGTAGGAAGCTAATGGAACTAAGTCATTGTGTTTCATTATACTTGGGACTGAAGCTACATAGTCTTTTTAGTCCTGAGTCTGCATTGGGAAGGGTCCTGGGAATCTGGGGGGGGGGGGGTGTTACCTGTGGGGGTCACCCCTTAACCCAGGCTGCACTAAGTCTGTCGCCAGTCTCCAGGGCAGGAGTTAAGACAAGAGGAAGCTTCCTCCCCCCCCCCCCCCATTAGAAGTGCAGGTGTTCTAGAAATATCGGCACTTGCAGGAGATGCCAATGAAAGGGTGAATCGACAGAATAAATAAACACACGCGAAAAACGGCATCCTAAGGCAATAATGCCCGCCGACGCCGTTTGTACCTACGGGGGACGTGTCACAGTGATTTCTCTTTCATGTCGGCAACAGCGCCGTTTATATTGGGCGGGAGGGGCTTAGGAACAATCAGAATTTCCCGCCCGAGGGGAACCAGCCACCTGAACTGTCTCGCGCATGTCGGCTCCTTGAAACGGATGAAACCGGTAAGAGGTGACAGCTCCGATATAGGAGAAGCACTGGAGCATGGAGTGAATTAGCCACACACAAACCTGTATGTCAGCTGCTACAGCGCCTTACATATTAAAAACACCGTGTGCATGTGATTAAGCGTGGGGGAGGAGAAGCGGGGAACAAGAATACGGAGAGAATGAATAGACATACTTGTCAGAGTCCCTGTCCGTATAAACCCCAGGCAAGGCTTGGTGAGCTTGGTAGTACAATAGTATCCCAGTTTTATAGATGAAAAATTAATATGCAGAACTATGAATGTCGTTTGTCTGGCGGTACCCACCTACTAAGAAGGACAGAGACGAGATTCAAACCCCACTCTGCTGATGCCTACATTCTTCCATCCCCACCTCCCAGTGGAACGTAATTTAACAGTTTTTCTGTATCTTTTGTGGCGTTATGAATGTGTTAAATTTTGAATATGGTAGTGGTGGTGGTTCTATTATATATTCACTGTCCTCATGTTAGATCTGTCTTTCTCAGCTCTTTTTTTTTAAAAATATATTTTATTGATTTTTTACAGAGAGGAAGGGAGAGAGATAGAGAGCTAGAAACGTCAATGAGAGAGATACATTGACCAGCTGCCTCTTGCACACCCCCAACCGGGGATGTACCCGCAACCAATGTACATGCCCCTGACCGGAATCGAACCCGGGACCTTTCAGTCCGCAGACCGACGCTCTACCGCTGAGCCAAACCGGTTTCGGCTGTCTTTCTCAGCTCTTAATAGGGATGGATCCTATAGGTATCTATCCCTTGCTATCATTAAAAAGTCCATCTTAAGCCCTCGCTGGTTTGGCTCAATGGATAGAGTGTCAGCCTGTAGGCTAAAGGGTTATAGGTTTGATTCCGGTCAAGGATATGTATCCCAGTTGTAGGCTCAATCCCCAGTAGAGGGTATGCAGGAGGCAGCTGATCCATGATTCTCTCTCATCATTGATGCTTCTCTCTCCCTACCTCTCTGAAATCAATAAAATATAAAAGAAATGCACAATTAGCATCTACTTGATTGTCCCATTTTATCTCGTTTGTCAAAGACCACAGGCATCCTTGCTTATTATTTTGAATTTTAATTAAAACATGCGCTGGATGCCTGGCTGACCAGCAAATAACGAACCCATCATTTCACCATCCAAGCAAGTTTGCATGTCAGGTTGTGGTCACGTGGGCACCAGGAGTCCTTTAAAGAATTCTGGAGCCCAGATTAATTAAATTCATAAATAACAGGTGCATGACAAGGGAAAGCCAACTAGTGTAGGCGGTGCTGTGAGGATGGCTGGCCTAGAGGAAAAATAAGGATGGTTGCATGGCCCAAGCATATGACAGCACTGTATTAACACCGAAAATGGAAATTTCGTTTCAGTAAAGTAACACCATCCCTCTCACTGAGTTAGTGCTGTTGATGGAAATGTCATTGTTTTTCTTAGTTTTTTTTAAAAAAGTATTTTTATTGATTTCAGAAAGGAAAGGGGAGAGAAATATAAACATCAATGATGAGAGAGAATCATGGATCGGCTGTAATTTTTAGAGCTAATGCTAATATTTTTTCTATGATTTCTCTTGGATTTATTAATGTATAAAATTTTATTGTCTGCAAATAATAACAGTGTTTTCTGTTGTCTCCTCTCAAGCTTCACCTTTTTATGTCTTTTTTATTTTCTAGGCGTTCCAATACATCATCGAAAACGGTGCTGGGGGTAAGTTATACATTTTCCATCATTTAATATGCAGTTCCCATTTGCTCTTATTGATTGAGATAATCTTTGTACATTTTTTAAAAATCTCTCATTCCAAGTCTAATTTGCCGAGAGGGGTAGGTATGCATTTTTAAATAATGCATGAGAGCATTTTATGTCAACCTATCTTTCCTCTGAAGTGGCCGGTTTTCCTTTTTTTGTGCTGAAGTTCATGATGTGATTCTTATTTATCTACTCGTCTGAATCAGTTTTTGTAAAGCCAGGTTGTTTTCTCAGCACCGGCACCAGCCGTTGGAGATGAGAGACGACATTGTTTTCTGTGTCTCTCACTGTGTCGGTGGGTGTCAGACCCGTGACCGTCACTCAGTAAAGGGGGTTGGCGATGGCGAAAGGGACCCCATGTCCTGTTCGCCAAAGCTTCTGCTCTAGAACTTCCGCATTTCATGGGTAACGTGCAGGTGAGCCATGAACCCTAGGCCGTTCTGTTCCTGCCTGCTCCCGCATCAAACATCTTTCAAGGGAAACAGATGACGAAGGTGCTAGGGACAGGTCGGCTTGTGAGATGCGTTGTATGCAAAGTGGAAACACGTCGTGATTGTGCCTGTTGGGAGGACCTGTGGCTCCACATGCTTTACTTTTTAAAGTGGGTGGGATGGGCCTTGCCGGTGTATCGATAGCTCAGTGATTACACGTGAACCTATGAACCAGGAGGTCACGGTTCGATTCTGGGTCAGGGCACATGCCCGGGTTGTGAGCTCCATCCCCAGTAGGGGGCGTGCAGGAGGCAGCCAGTCAGCGATTCTCTCTCATCGTGGATGTTTCTCTCTCTCCCTCTCCCTTCCTCTCTGAAATCAATACAAACATATATTTCTAAAATAAAGAAATAAAAGGAGGGGGGTCTGTGGTCTATGGGCCTGAGTGCTGGGGCTCCTGGCTGCTAACAAGGAGATATGGTTACATGACTGTCTGTGTTTTCTTGTTGCTGACGCTGAGGCATACTTTTCTCTCTCGAGAGAGATAGGCGTCGATTAAAGAGAAGCTGGTTTTTCTTTGTTCCCTGCAAGTGTCCTGAAGTAGCCAATCCTCACACCCATCAAGCAAGCAAGCAAATAGAACCTCTGGCGTCAGTGTACTTGGCAAGATAAGATTAATCTCAGCCCAGGGAAACATTATGAGTATGTAAAACACGCGCGCACACACTCTCACTCAAACAAATTAAGCGGGAGCCTTCAGCAAGAGGCTGGCAACAGGCACAGCGCCATCCTGTAGCTCGGGGCTGGTTTCGAGATGCAGATTTTGTTACGAACAAGGGCTTGCTGCCCAGCATTTGAGCAAAGAAAAGGCATCATTGCAAGGTCAGCCAGCCAGGGGACACGAGCCCAGGCTCAAATCTGTGCCCTCGGTCTGGAAGTCTGGGCGAGATGGATGGGGTTAAGGAGACCGTGCTGGTGTGATGGGGAGGTTTCCATAGCTCGGCTTTGGGACTTGGTAGTTTGGCAGTGTATGGTCAGAGGTGGAAAAGGGGTGAGGATTCAGCACCCGTTTCTGTGGACAGCAGCCCCTGGCTTATGAAAGGTTCTGGCCTGCAGGTTCCGGTCCTGCCCCCGGCTTCCGTTCCATTGGGGACAGGGAGTTCTGGTCAGAGTTCTCTCCTCTGCGCATGCTCCAGTTGCACCCCCTTGTGGTTTTTGTTCCCTTGTCTCCAAAAACAACTCGGCATAAAGCCACTTTGAGCTGGATTTGCGATTCCAGATCTTGATCAAAATACTTCTGTTTTTTGATTTAACGCTCAAGAATAACTCAACCCGATGACTCAAGATTGTTTTTTTTTATCTTCATGGGGACTGAAACATTAGGAAGCTCTGGGTTCGAATCCCAGAGCCGAGGACTGTCGGGTGTTACCCTGGGTGAATTCCTGAACCTCTCGAAGGATCAGTTCACTGTTTTTATCTGCGAGGAGGGGCCAGCACCGACTGATGCTTTTGTGGTGCGTAGGGGAGACAACCAATCCATGTGTCTCTCTCACATCACTCATTGCTTTTGACAGCAGAGGTGGGATGGCGAGACGCCGCAGCAGCTAATGCTTTAATTAGAGAAACAACCAATCCATGTTTCTCTCTCCCCCTCCTCCTTCCTTCCAATATCTCTAAAAAAAAAGGGGGGGGGGTGAAAAAGGAAGATTAATAATAAACAAACGCAAACAAATGTGTCCTAGAAACTATGGGGTTCATGTGAACGTGATGCTGGCACAGACCCAAGCCCCTTCCTGACTTGGTTGGCTCTCAGCAGTATGTTCAAGCAATGTTCCCCAGGCTCCGGCGGTGAATGACACTGGGGTTGCACGAGAGAATTTCAAGTAGTAGCGCTCTTCATTGTTAGAGAAAAGTACTCATCTCCTCGCCTATGAAATTATAACGCGAACATCAAACCCTCCTTCGTGGGCGGCATTGCTTAGGACGGAAAGAGGCCTTTTCGGTAATTTGTATGACGGGGTATTGGGAAGCCGTCTGAGGATGACCCGAGTTCAGGGAATGATTTAAGAAGTCCCCGAACCGCAGGAATAATCATTGCGGAGGGCACGGGAGCCCTTCGGGAGGTGCCTGCTCGCGGGGTGAGAATTTAATTCTAGGCCAGCGGGAGGCGGCCGTGGCCTAAATCGTTTTTGAAGCCTTGGTCACTTTTGTGACCAGGGAAAGATAACCCTTGACTCAGCCCTCGCCCCATAGAGTGGAATGAAGCCAAACTGTCCATCATATCGGGCGGATGGGGCTCACCATGGCAACAGAACTCCGTTCCTTCATGAATCATTCACGACGAGGACACTTATCTTTTCTCCTGTGCGTGTTCCAGAAGCTGTAAGTGTGCAATTAAAAGAAACAAAGGAACCAACAACCCCACGGCATTTTAAAAAACAATCAACTCCCCTGCCAGGCTGGTGTGGCTCAGTGGTCGAGCGTCCAGACCCATGCACCAAGAGGTGGCTGGTTTGATTCCCTGTCAAGGCACGTGCCTGGGTTATGGGCAGCTGATGGATGATTCTTTCTCTTCATGGATGTTTCTCTCTCTCTCTCTCTCTCTTCCTCCCTCACTTCCTCTCCCCCTCTCCCCCTCCCTCCCTCTTTCTCTAAAAATCAATAAAAGTGTATTTTAATAAAAGGTGACTAGAGAGGAGCTTAGATGCAGAACTAGAGTGGGGTGAGGGAGCAGGGCTTGGAGGAAGCGGAGTGAGGCCGCCGCGGGGAACGTGAGCAGGCGGAGAGGGAAAGGCGGGCGAGTTCATTGACAGCCTCATTGTTCCTCCCAAGAACCTGGCCTTTCTTCCACAGGCAGCTGCTCCCCGGAGAGATCAGCTTAGGTCATCTCTTCCCTCTTGATTCCTCCCTTTTGATCCTCCTTTCTCCTTCGCCCGCCGTAGTAGATTCCCTTCTGTTCCAGTGCAGTGGGGACGTGTGAGTCGCCTGCATTTCGATTCTACAGCGAGGGCCCGCCGGGGCCGCGCCCGGCTAAGCTGGGGGCAGAGGCGATGCGATTAAAGCATTAGCTGCTGCGGCACCTCGCCATCCCACCTCTGCTGTCAAAAGCGATGAGTGTGGATTGCACGCATTTGAGAGAGGAATTTCTTTCATTTCCCAACCTGGGCGCTTCTCCAGAGAGGATTAGGCGGGAGAGTGAATGGCAGCATTTGCATAATTTGGGAAACGTGAATGAGAGGTGGTGTTTGGGAACAGGTGGCTCACACTCTTCCCAATAGGCTGCCTCATAGGCCGAGAACAAACAGGAAGTAAGAATTCCCTGGGACACAGCAGTCACAGGTCACAAAACGCCCTGTTGTCTGCTGCCTGTGCTTTGGTGCAAAAGGAAAAAAAAAAAAAAAAAAAAACCGCATCACCGCAGCTAATTTTAGGCCCAGTCTGCATGGCTGCTTGGTGGGTGAGAATACAGTCACCTTTACGAGACCACTGGGGCCCGGCCGGCATGGCTCAGCAGTTGAGTGTCAACCTATGAACCAGGAGGTCGCGGTTCGATTCCCGGTCAGGGCGCATGCCCGGTTGCAGGCTCCATCCCCAGTGCGGGGTGTGCAGGCGGCAGCTGATGGATGATTTTCCCTCATCATTGATGTTTCCGTCTCTCTTCCTTCCTGTCTCTGAAATCAATAACAATACAAATAATAAAGAAAAATCAACTACTTGCTTGGACCTGAATTGAAGTGATTCTCTGTTTACGACATCCGAGGAAGCGTCCCAGACTCCTGCTTCTCCTCTGGGTTCTGAGCTCTGTTGGAAATGAAAGACAAGCCTTTCTGAGTTCGCCCCAAGGCTTGCTCTGCAGCATTTTTAGATTCCCCGGGGGGCCGCCGTGGTGAAAGGCAGATGACTTAGCAGGAGACACCCCTTTCAGACACCCCGGGCGGACGGGAGCGAGGGCGTGGGCGTGGAAGCTTCAGACCCTGACCCCAATCTGCAATGGGGAACCGGAGTTCAGTGAGTGAAATGAGAGAGACAGGGTTATTTCCAAGCTATGTCCAGGCTGCCTCAGCTTCATTTATCAGCACGCTGGGTCACCCTGACAGAGACGGAGGCAGCTCCGATAAGAAAATACATTAATTTTCTTTTCTGCAGATTAAATATAAGGGGGCGGTGGTGAACAGTCCCAGGTAGGCTTAATTTGGTTTGACCCATCGAAGTTTGACATCAACTGATGTTAATAACGCTGACACACAACATAATCTCTTTTTTAAATGAAAAAAGGAATGTTTTTATTGAATTTGGAGAGAGAGGAAGGAGAGAGATAAAGAGATAGAAATACCAGTGAGCCGAAGCCGGTTTGGCTCAGTGGTAGAGCGTCGGTCTGCAGACTGAAAGGTCCCAGGTTCGATTCCGGTCAAGGGCGTGTACATTGGTTGTGGGCACATCTCCGGTAGGGGGTGTGCAAGAGGCAACTGGTCAATGTTTCTCTCTCATCGACGTTTCTAGCTCTCTGTCTCTGTCCCTTCCTCCCTGTAAAAAATCATTAAAATATATATTTAAAAAAAAAAGAAAAGAAATACCAGTGAGAGAGAAACATCATCGATTGGCTGCCTCCTGCACACCCTCTCTTGGGGGGATCCCCGGGCATGTGTTCTGAATGGAACTAGTGATCTTTTGGTTCATGGGTCTGTGCTCAACCACTGAGCCACACCAGCCGGGCAACATAATCCCTTTTTTAGTAGTTTATAATCTAGATGGAAAGATAGGATTTCTGACTAAGTAGTAGGGAATGCATCTATTAAAAAGGATACATGTGTACTGTTGCTCTCTGGCCATATGTGTATATAGTGGATATAATATTTTAAGATTAAGGATGGCTGCATTTGTTAGGGCAGTCTTCCCAATAGACTGCATTCTTTTGGGGGAAATACCCATCTATTGTCATCAAATTATGGATGAGGCACGGTAACATTCTCATACTGCTCCCTGGTACCATTCCTCGGATCCCAGAATCCACTAGAACCCTCCTCCTGAAATCTCTCTCCATCTCTGAGGTTGGAGTCAGCAACCGTTGCTAATTGGCTGTGGGTTTGCTCTCTCTCTACCTTCCACTTCCCAAGTCTTTTTCTTTTAATTTATATTTATTGTTGAAAGTATTACAGATGTGACCTTTCCCCCCCCCCCCCCCAATGACCCCCTCCACCCCGCACCCACCCCTCCCAGGCCTTCACAGCCCTATTGTCTGTCCATGGGTTATGCATTGACCCTCTCCCAGCCCTCCCTATCCCCACCTTCCCTTTGAGATTCCACAGTCTTCTCCATGCTTCTGTGTCCCTGAGTCTATTTTGTTCATCAGTTTTTTTCTGTTCATTAAATTCCACATATGAATGACGTCATGGGATCCTTGTCTGTCTCTGACTGGCTTATTTCACTTAGCATGATACTCTCCAGGTCCCTCCATACTGTCTCAAAGGATAAGAAGTTGTTGTTGTTGTTGTTGTTGTTGTTCTCCTCCTTCTCCTCCTCCTCCTCCTCCTCCTCCTCCTCCTCCTCCTCCTCCTCCTTTTTTTTCCCTTTGTCTCAGAAATTTCTAATTCATGTCTATCAGTCCCGTAACTCCCAGCTATCAGCAGCCACCGTAGGCAAGGAGCGTATGTGGCATGGCTTCCGAAAGAGCAACAGGCCTGTTATCAGCTGCGCTTTCGACGTAGGCGACAAGGGATTAAACGCCAGGGACTTTGGATTGGGGGTGTGTTTGCGTGGAGTAGAAGGAGCCCCAGGGGCTCAGACCCGGCCAGGGTAAGCCATGGGCTGGGAAGCCCTGGGTCATTCAGGCAGCCACGCCGTGGGAGCTGTCAGAGCGCTCGGAGAGCGGCGCAGCGAGAGCGTCCGGAACCGAGTTTCTAGGAAACTGGTTTTAGGCCAGAGCCTCGGCGTGGTTTTTGAGATATTTCTCTCCAGCACAGCCCTTTTATCTGACCTAATTAAAACGTCTCCGCATTGTTTTCCCAGCACAGCGTTTAATCAAAACCCTCTGCCAGATTCTCCCCAAGATGCCAGTGTGATCCACGCGAGCGCGCGTGCTGGGAGCGATAACAGGAACGGGGAGGGTTACAGCGCCCTCTGCTCTGCTGGGGAACAGCAGACATTTTAGCAGCCCAGCTCCGTTTTTTTCAGAGCGAGTTTCCCTGGGAGTCATGTGCGGCTTTGTTTTAGATGAAGAGCACGCTGCGTATCTGTAGAGCAAAAAAGATTGAAAGGAGATTATAAGAGTTCTATTTTCTTGTATTTTCTTCTTTATCTTCCTATTCACTCCCACACATACCCCCGACCAGGCTGGGGGACCCAGCCTGCAACCGTGGTTCATGCCCTTGACCAGAATCTAACCCAGGACCCTTCAGTCCGCGGGCTGACGCTCTATCCACTGAGCCAACCAGCTAGGACACAGAGCTTTTTCTTCATCGCACCCGGGTTGTGGGCTCCATCCCCAGTGGAGTTCTTGCAGGCGGCAGCTGATCGATGTTTCTCTCATCATGGATGTTTCTGTCTTTATACCCCTCTCCCTTCTTCTCTCTGAAATCAGTGGTTTCTTTAAAGGAGGGGTGTCTCAGAAGAAGACAGACGGTAGCCAGAAGGGATGCTGGTCAGGGCTGGTCGCTGCTGGGGCCGGGCCATGTCGGAAGGATTGGCATTGAGGCCAGCTGCTCCCGCAAGCACTTCAGGAAGTCACCCGATTGTGAATTGAACTTCTTCTTCCCAGGGGCAAGACTCTAGCTGTTACCCTCCAGGCTAAACATAGGCAATCAAATGGCGTGCTTTTGGAGTCAGTGCTCCCCAAGCTGCGATTCATGGGATGTTCATTCCGTGCGTGGTTAGTAGATTTTCTACAAACCGAAGTTGGTGAACGAGACGTTCCCTTCCCAAACGAGCTCAGAAAACTCTGGGTTAAAGTCCCCGTTGCAAGACTTCTCAGAGCCTTTCCTGTCCTAGTGGAGAACTCCATCTCTCACCTAGGGATATAGTGCCCGGCCAGCGTGGCTTAGTGGTTGAGCGTTGACCTATGAACCAGGAGGTCACAGTTCAATTCCCAGTCAGGACACATGCCCGGGTTGCAGGCTCGATCCCCAGTAGGGAGCGTGCAGGAGGCAGCGGATAATGATTCTCTCCCAACATTGACGTTCCTCTCTCTCTCTCTCTCCCTCTCCCCTCCTCTCTCAAAGAAACAAAAATATGTGTATTTTTAAAATACCCCAGGGGTGTCGTCACCGGTATTTACCAAACGTCCTGCTCTCAGCGGCAGGCATTGCCACAGAGCATCGCTCAGGCTCGCGTTGTGTGGAGCTCACGTGGGGACCTGTTGCTTTTTACACCACCATTTGGCTCTAGGCTTCGTTTCTCTTTTCACTCTGGTACATCACACCCTCGCTGCTCCTTCTCTAGGTGCGAGGAGCCCGTTAAAACATGGGACTGCCGGTTCCCCCGGTGACCCGTGCGCTTTTGTGCGGCGATATCGACATCCCCGTTTAAAACAGCGAGGCGGGGAGGGGTGAGTCAGGCCCCCCTGAGGAGGGAGGAAAGGAAATCTGTGAGCTGCCTCTTGCCAGGTAATGGGCCCAGGCAGGCTGGCAGGCCTGCTGGGCAGCGAGAACTCACGCTCTAAGCAGGAGCCGCCGAATGAAAGGTGTTTGCTGCGGGCGCCTCTGAGAAGGGAACTTCTCAGAGGTGAGAAAATGGCAGCAGCTCCGTTTTTTTCTGGATGCTCCTTCCCTGTTCTTGGTTCCATGTCCCCAGGCCACTGTAGCTTCCCACCCACCGGGAGCCTCGGTGCCAGCTGCACAGTGTGGCTTAGAAGGGCCCGGCGCTCAGGCACCTGGGTTCCGATCCCGACCCCGCAGCCTGCTGGGGTTTGACCTCCAGGGGATGTTTGAAGGTCTGTGGCCTTCAGTTTACTCGTCTGTAAAGTGGGGATGTTAATCGTATTTCCCTTCGAGCAGCACTCTTTTTACAAACCCAGCGCCGGGCAGAAAGTTAAGTACCTGGTAAATGCAACGAAGTGCAACAAATTCAATAAATGATCAAACATTGCTCCCCCTGGCCAGTGTCTCTTAAGTGGTTAGAGCGTTGGCCCATGCACCAAAGGGTCTCGAATCCTGGTCACCCACCCTATGTGGGAGGCAACCAATGGATGTGTCTCACCTCTCTCTTTCTCTCTCTCTCTCTCTCTCTCTCTCTCTCTCTCTCTCTCTCTCTCTCTCTCCTCTCTCTCTCTCTCCTCTCTCTCTCTTCTCTCTCTCTCTCTCCCTCTTTTCCTCCCTCCCTTCCATTCTCTCTGAAAAGCAATGGAGAAAATACCCTCGGGAGAGGATTAGCAGAAACAACAGCAGAAAACATTATGCAGTTCCTTGTGGGACACTGTCACACAGGACACTCCCAGGCGGACGCTGTAGCGTGTGCACATCTCTAGAACGGAGGTGCTTGGCCGGCAGGAAGAGAGCTGGGCTTAGGGGTTCGAGGTCTGCCAAGGCCAGAAATGCAAAGCGGCTGTGTGTCCTGCTGTGGAGCTCAAGGCCTACATCTGTGGAGGCGCCTTGAAGGGCGGGGAGTTAGGGAGGGGAGTGCTGGGAAGGTCACTCTGGCTGGAGCGTGGAATGTCGGGATAAGCGCTTCACCACGTGACCTGCTGTCTAATTGAAACAGAAATTAACTCGCTGACCCAGCAGGTATACAAGAGTCTGACTGACAGAATCGGGAATGACTGGCTTGTACGTGGCGATGACAGTGCGTTTAACAGTACCCACCTGCCAGCACATTCTGCCTCAGGCTCAGGGAGTGGAACGTATGCTATTTTAAAACGTGTGCTTCCACAAGCACTTGTCTCTGCCTTACGGGAATGACCTCTAGGTGACATTCGGTGAACCGTAAGCCGAGTCTGAGATTCCCTGGCTCCTGATGGTCCATATTTCAACCAGCTGGGCTCAGTTCTTCTCTCGAAGCTGTGGTCCGTACCGCTCAGCTGGACTTGAATGGTACGGACCACAGAGAGCACTGCCAGGCTCTCTCTCTGGGAACAAATCCGTGTTGTGAACGAAGCAGGTGTGTCTGGAGGTGCGGGGATGCCTCCCGGTCCTCTGACCTGGTGCAGGAGACACATCGGGAACAGGTGGACTTGGGTGGGCATAAGGTTACATGGCCCGCCCTGTCCTCGAGTCAGGGGCTGTGCCTCCTATGGAATTGGGGAAAAGGGACATTGTTACAAGGCCAGCCCTGCTAGGGCCTCTGGACATCTCATTACCCAGAAGTCTCATTTTTCCCATCTGTAAAGCAAAGCAAAGACATTGAAAAAGTAGAAATAAAAATATGCCCAGCCAGGGCGGCTCAGTGGGTGAGCATCGACCTATGAACCAGGAAGTCAAGGTTCAATTCCTGTTGCAGGCTCCATCCCCTGTAAAGGGGGTTGGGGGTTGGGGGTGGGGGAGGTGTAGGAGGCAGCCGATCCATGATTCTCTCTCATCATTGATGTTTCTCTCTCTCTCTCTCTCTCCCCCTCTCCCTCCCTTCCTCTCTGAAATCAATAAAAATATGTCTTAAAGATAAATTTTTAAAAAATCCCCAGACACCCCATATCTCATGAATATTGTGCAAATTAAATCAATGAACTTTATGTACAAGGCACTTAACACTGCGATTAATGTCTGATAAGCACCCCAAGTGGTTATTATTAATTATTATTATTATGATAGTCAGAAGTGAGAGGTTATGGTAAAGTGCTCCTGGAACTTGAAAATAAATTAGTCTCTGTGAGGGAAACCAGGGGAAAAAATAAACACCTAAAAAATGAGATTAACAGTCTGTGGCATTAAGCTCTCCTGAAGCAGGCTGCTTGCGTGTGAGGCAGGAAATCTGAGTGCCACCACCTCCAATCCCGCAGGCAGACCCACGCCAGTGCAGAGACCCCGCCCACTGGGTGTGGCCGAGGAAAGAGAAGCCCGGATGTCAATCAGTTATAGTATTAGCATAACTGCGGAAAGGAGGCCCCAAGAATTGACAGACTCCAGGGAAAGGAAGGGTCACAGGTCAAGGTTTGGCTGCTGTTTTATATATATAAATGTGTTTCTTAGAGAGAGAAAGGGAGAGAGATTGAGACACAGAAACATTCAGGAGAGAGACACATCCTCTTCCATGGGCTGCCTCCTGCACGCCCCCTCCTGGGGGTGGAGCCTGCACCGGGCCTGTGCCCTGACCAGGAATCGAAACCAAATCCTCCTGGTTCACAGGTCAACACTCAACCCCTGAGTCACACCTGCCACAGGAGGAAGCCAGCTTTTGGGCAGGGTTCACTCATTTAAACTCAAGGCTCTGCTTAGGTAGTAACTTAGGGAAAGGACTCAACTGAAATAAAACTCTCTCTCTCTCTCTCTCTCTCTCACACACACACACACACACACACACACACACACACACACACTCACACACACATATATATCTAGGACTATAACCCTTAGTTAAATTACAAGCTGTCCAGCTCATAAACTTAAGGTTAGCCATTCATCCAGCCATGTATGACCCCATCCCATAGTAAGGGAACAGGCCAGGGGGCCAGGTCACACCCTGTGGGCCCCGGGCGGGGGGGGGGCCAGGTCACACCCTGTGGGCCCAGCATTACCCTTTTCCCCGAAGCCTTTGTGTGGAGGTCAAATCTGACCACTCTGAGCACCAAAGGCACCGGCAGCCTCCGGGCTGGCAGGAACATCGCTCATAGCGTAATTACAGTGTCGCTCTATTGTACTTTTCATGCACAAATATAATACGGTCCGTATAATTAAATCCATCATTCCCTACAGTAAGTGCAGTTCACCTGACTTCGGCAATTCATCTTGCCCTGGCCCCCTGAGAAACACCTGCCTTTCCATAGCACGTGCTCCCGGACGGAGGCCAACTCCTCCTTCCTTTTTTCCCTCTCTTTCTTCTTGCTTCCTTTTTTCATGTTTTAATATATTTATGTTATTCTACAGCTTGCAGAAGAGTTTTTCCCCTGTTCTAATTTATTTCACTTCACAACAGATGCCTAGGTCCATCTTCTTACGCTCGGGGGCAGATACTTGAACCAGAGATCAGAGAGGCTGAGTAACTTGCTCAGGGATGCTCAGCGTGTACGTGACGAAGGGGACATGTTAGCGCAGGCATTCAGACTGTGTTATTTTGAGACACATCCCTCCTCAGACTGTTTTTTAAGCGTGTATGATCTAGAAAACCTTCACCTCTCTAAAGAGATCCCTCTTTAGAAATTCCCTGTCCTCACTCCGGGCTCCTCAGCCGGGCCTGAGTCTGTCGGAATATGACAACACCCTCCATGGCCCCTTTGAACCTTCAAACACTCAGCGTGCCAAAACCCTGAGTGTGGCCAGGACACCCACCCTCTGTGGGCAGTAAAAGACTCTAAGTAAACTCACACAGATGCTGAGGGTAAAGAAGCCTACATTTTCTCTTCGTACCAGGTTCAATGCAGCTGAATTGCATCTATTTTGCTTTTATCATTTTTTTTTTTTCTCTGACTGACATCCTCTTTGCCGAGCCTCGGAGTCAGGAGGGGAACCTTTATCCTGCCAAGGGCCAGGTGGCTATTTATAACATCATCCCCGGCCCATACGAAATTATCAGCGTACAAATCAGCCTGCCCCGTTTGGTCTAACATTTCATGAACTCACTCTTAACGCCTTGGCAGGGCCAGACCTAATGATTTGGAGCACCTTACATGGCCCGAGGGCCAGACGTTCCCCATCCCTGCTCTAAGGGTGTGCTAGCTCAGTGACCAGGAACCCAGCCCTGCAGATCCCATCCAGTGAGGGTGGAATCACATCATCCCCATGGCCTCTGATTGGTCCCCTCCCGGGACCTGCTGAGACCTCCCCAGCCCCTGACTGGAAGCTGCTGTGGGGAGGCTGACTGGACTCTCGGATCCAGACTTCCCAGCGTGAAGGACACGAACCTCTTTCCCCTCATACCTTTCTAACCTGCTCGCCACCATGAGGTCTCGGTTCCCCTTCTGTCAGGAGCACGGACTTCCTGATAAGGCCATCCCTCCCGTACCCTTCTCCTTCCCGGGGACCTTCTGGTGACAGCAGAGTGACCAGCCCCACATTCTTACCAGCACCTCCCCCAAACCCTTAAGCCAGCCCCACATCCATCAGCCCTCCTCTTTATTTGCTTTGAGTTGTGTTTTGAGGAGAAATCAGGCAGAAATCAATCAGATGCTGCTTTCAGAATCCTGACCTTGACCCCCAAGCTGTAGGCCATCTTCTCCCTCCCCAGCCCTCACTGGTGGATAATCCCGTTCTATGGCCAGGCCCCAGCCCCCCTCCAGCCCTTAGCACCGGCCACAGACAGCACGTGGATTATCCGATGGGTATCTCAGTATTAGGGGATCGTTACCAGCCCTGGGAAATGATTTCCTGTTCTTTATTTCTCTAGGAAGGAATCTATTTTTCACTCAAAGGAGATTTTCAGTTTGGGGCCCATAGCAGAGAGGGGTGGGGGTGGAGATATTGAGCATCACCAGGCTGCAATAAGATAAAATCAGATGTTACTTTTACTCTGTTGCATGTGCGATGCGTTGGTGAAGAAGGGAGAGAGAGAGAGAGAGAGAGAGAGAGAGAGAGAGAGAGAGAGAGAGAGAGAGAGAAACATGAATAATAGGAGAATCATGGATGGGCAGCCTCCTGCACACCCCCTATTGGGGATCCAGCTCACAACCAGGGCATGTGTTCTGACCTCAGAATGGAACCATGAACCTCCTGGTTCATAGGCAGCTGCTCAGCCACCGGGACACGCTGGCCGGGCTGTTTTGCTTTGTTTTTAGATGAATTCATTCCTCCGGGGACAGAAACCCTTGCTGTATGGCAAGTCCTCGCTGGGCTCTCAGAGCTTCATTAATGAGCATCTCTTACGTGGCTGGGTAATATTCTCTTCTCCCTTTTCTGAGCCATGTCCCCAAGCCCTAATTTTAACAAAGCTGCTGTTCTTGAACATTGGAATTTTAAAGCCCTCTGTTACAAGGAAGACGGAGGCTGCATTTTAAAAGAGAGCCGACCGAGCGAGGGTGACTCCCAGGACGAACACGGCTCCTCGGCTTTTATGAAGCTGCTTTTTAAAGACCCAATATTATCTTAAGGCACTTTTCTTCCTGCCTGCACATTGAGCAGAAAAACCTACAGGTTTGGCTTGGGGCAGAGGCACAGGGAAGAAAAAGAGTAACTCTGGCTTACTTACTGTGGGTGGCAGTTTCATTGAAAACGGAGCAAGAATGAGCCTGTTTTCATTTTTTTTTTTTTTCCTCAGTAAGCACTATATTTTAGGTAGTAAAGGTGAACCCTTTAAGGGCTTTTGATTATTATTTTTTTAATGTATTTTTATTGATCTCAGAGAGAGGAAGGGAGAGGGAGAGAGAAGCAGTTGGCCGTGGAAGGCAGGGTGCTCGCCATCCGAGGCCCCCCGCCCGGAGCGAGGCTGTGTGTCTCCCCTCCCAGTGCCGCTGAGTGGCAACACCCTGGGCGGCTCCGGGAGATCGCGATGCGATCAGCTGTTGCCAGGGCAACCGCCAACCTTGTCTTCGGGAGACCTGCCAGGCAGGCGAGGAGTGAAGAAATGCAGCTGGAGGGACCCCTTGGAGGCCTGTTGGGGCAGCCAGGCCGTCATTCTGCATCTAGCTGCCTCTTCCTAGCTCTGCCCCCACGGTGGGTAGGTGAGTGCACAGCCCCAAGGAGCACTCCCCTCTCTGTCCTCAGGGGCTGGGTGTGCTCAGCTCCTCGGTGGCGGTGCTACCGGCCCACAGGTGGTGGTGGTGACAGGATAGTGTCCCAGGACTCCCCCGACCCCCAGCTCCTCCCTCAAGCCTCACTCCTTCCTTGACCTAGAGCCCAGAAACGGATTGAAGACGCAACTTGGCAATTATCCTCCCTCCCGTCCTCCCTCTCTCCCTTCCTTCCTATTATTGATTTCAGAGAGGAAGGGAGAGGGACATTGAGAGAGACAGAAAACATCAGTGTGCCCTGACCAGGAATCAAACTGTGACCTCCTGGTGTATAGGTGAATGCTCAACTGCTGAGCCACACCGGCCCGGCAGTCTGGGACCTTGGGGAATAAGTGGGGGGAAGACCCAGTCACCTAAACCATGTCAGCGTCACACAGAGACGTCAGCTGGGTCTGTTCATACGACGAAGGGATGACGTGGGCATTGTAAATCCACTTTTCAAGACGGCACCATTCGTCCCTCTCGGCCGCCAATAAGCCAGCAGAGATGTGTCACCAGTCCATGAACGTGTGAAGAGCTGGCAAAGCACCGGCACCTTTATCGATCACTTCCTGATCCTATCCATTCAGAGAATTGGAATGGTGCCCAATTTCGATTTCTCGCGCATTCAGGTTATTTTTAGGATAAAAATAATCTCCCTTAGGTCGTGGGAAAAGGATTCTGAAAGGCTCCCCCACTCTGAAAATGGGACTGTCGTCTTCCTGGGGGATAGCAGCTCTGTTTTAGGGCTGGCGCCACAGGCTGAGTGATCACCTGGGAGAGGCGCTAACAGACCGATGAGATGAGGTGCCCAGGGCCCGTGTAACGGGAGGGTCCCAGCATCACGGGGCATCGGGACAGGATCAGCCAGGCTTGGGGTGGACTTGGTCCGTGATGAAAGATCCTTTTCAGGATTTTATCCTAAGGGGGCGGGGGGGGGGAGGAGAGAGAGAGGACAGTCCTTTCCCTTTCCTTCTGGTAATTGCGTTTTTGGACACAATCACCTGCCGCTGTCTCTGGGCGTCTTTGTGGTCACTGCGCTGAGCCATCAGCATGTTTACCGAGGAAGGTGAAGTGTCATTTGCTGAGTCACCTCTGTGGGCTTCCTCTCTCCCTTCCTTCCTTCAAAGGGGTAGGGCAGAGCTTTTCAGCAGAGATTAGAAAAGGTTCTTTCCAGAAGCACCAGGCGGAGACTATTCAAATGCAAAGACCGGTTTGGTTCCCGGGGCAGGGCACACGCCTGGGTTGCAGGCTGGACCCCCAGCGTGGGGCGTGCAGGAGGCTGCCGATCCATGATTCTCCGGGGACTGAAGCCAGCCAGCCCCAAGGTTACCGACAGTCTGGCCCATGGCCGACCTCATGGCAGGAACACGTGAGCTGGCTGAAAAGCAGTCTGATTGTCGGACTCACTCAGATAGATAGTCTCGGGGACTGTCATTCAGCTGGGACAAATGCGGAATAGCAAGGTTTGCATCTCTGCCTCCATACACACACAGGCAGCCGGCTGGAAAGTTAGAAATAAGAATCATGGAATGTTAAAAAAAAAAAAAAAAAAAGCAGTGCCAGACACACAATTCTATGCAAGTTACGTCTGATCCTTATTTTTTTTTTTACAAAAGGGAAGAAATACGTGAAGTGCCAGGTAGATGTGGCCCAAATCAAAGTTTGCCTTTGTCATCCCCAGTCTAAACTGGATTTCACTCAGAAATGTTAATTCTCTTTCTCAAGAGCAGGAGGAGCGGGAGGGGGTCGCAGGAGGTGGGCCGTGGGGAGCTGAGGGGACAGAGGATGGCTGTGACGTGGAGGCATAGGGCAGGCTTAGCTGACCCATGACGTAGCATGCTCCGGAGTTTTAATTCCACCCGATAGCTCGGTTGATAGCTCAGTTCAAGCAGCGATCGGTGGCTAATGGGGATTTGGTTATGACTTCATCTTCCACCAGCCTGGCTCCTGCCCTAGGCGAGCTCACTGGCAGGCCTGAGCTTTCACACTCAATCATCTCCTTCAGAGCCAGAATGGACCACTTTATTAAACAGCGAGGCCCAGCAACAGTGAGGAGCCGGCGTAGTTACAGAATATAAACCGAGGGCGGCTTTTTAAGGAGTCCGGCGCTTCCGTGTAAATTGGGTCTGTCTTAAACGTTCGCTTTCGCTTTCCTGACGATACAGCCGGTGTGATTGACTGCGTGTTCTGAGAGTGTCTCGTGGGAAATACCAGCGATGACCGTTGTGTACACAGGATGTCAGTGAATACCTTCTGGCCCAGCTGGTGTGGCTCAGTGGTTGAGCATCGACCTATGAGCCAGGAGGTCAGCGTTCAGTTCCCGATCAAGGGCGTCATGCCCAGGATTCGGGCTCCATTCCCAGTGTGGGGCGTGCAGAGGCAGCTGTTTGTTCAATAATTCACTCTCATCATTGATGCTGCTCTCTCCCTCTCCCTCTCCCTCCATCTCTGAAATCAATAACAATATATATATATATATATTTTTTTTTTTTTTAATACAGTAGGCTAGGTGACTTCTTAGCAACAGAGATTTGTTTTTCACAGTCTGGACGTTTGGAGTCCAAAGTTGGGAGGCAGCAAGGTTGTTGTCCGGGGGCCAGACTTCCCGTGTCCCCACACATCTCAGCAGGGCCAGTGCAGGGACCATAATATACAACGATACAGGGTGGTCCACGGATGCGACGCGCTCCATCCGCACATGCTCACTGAGGGCGTCTGGGATGCAGGAGCGCCGGGACTCAAAAGGAGATGCTGGCGGCGTTGAGAGCCCCCTCTGGCTCTAGCTTCCCACACGGATGGGGAAAGGCCGTACCTCCTGGGTCAGTGAGGACGACGCTCAGGGTTGGCGGTCACTAGCCGCCCTGTAATCTCACGCTGATAGATAGAGCTCCCGCCCCAGGGAAAGCTCGGTCCCGGGCTCCCAGCCATCAGGCCCAAATCCCGCCCCATCCCCTCCGGGTCTCTCATTTGGATCCCACTCCTCTGCAGCGCCAGCTGCGATTCTTGCCTGCGGTTCCTGGCGCTGACACTCGGATTTTCAAACCCGTTCGTTAAGCCTCAGCTTTGCGCAGCGGACCCTGGATAGATGGTTGCTGGCAGCGCAGATGTGTTCAGCAGGAAACCTTGACTCCAGTCTCCAGCCCCGTGGAGCCCAACCCGGGAGCCGAACTCTGGCCACTCATCCTGGGTTTGACTTCTCGAGGAGTTGGAAAATTGAGACATGTGTCATTGGACCTCCAGATGATTCTTCCGGAATATTCTCTCTAGTCAGCAGGCTCGGTATTGGGCTTAATTTTCTTAACAGCCAATTTAAAAAAAAAAAATGCAGGTTATAAGTGTGTTTGTGCGCACATAAACATCTTAAATGAAAAGAACAACACAAATAAAGCTAGTTATTATGGCACTCATAAAGGAAATTGTGCCGGAGAAATTATCAGCTTCATGATTGGCTTTAATCAGGGAACCAGAGTGAATGTCCCTTTCTTGATTTTATTAAAACATGGCACAGAGCACCTCACAAAGCCATAATCCATCCGGGCATCTAAGTCAGCGTGGAGCCCGGCTGGTGTGGCCCAGTGGTTGAGCCATGGCCCATGAACCAGGGGGTCACGGTTCTATTCTCGGACAAGGCACATGCCCGGGGTTGCAGGCTCGATCCCCAGTAGGGGGCACGCAAGAGGCAGCTGATCCATGATTTTTTTTTTTTTTTTTTTTCCTCATCGTGGATGTTTCTATCTTCCTCTCCCTTCCTCTCTGAAACCGATCAATCAGTCGATAAATAAATAAGTCAGCATGGAGATGAGCGGTTGTGGGAGCCCAGACCGGCTGATGGCTTGAAGAGAAGGGGGCGGGGGGGGGGGGTGCGCACGGTAGAAATGACAGCTCCAGGAAAAACAGCGACGAGGACCGCCTTACTCAGCATCTTTGTGAATGCAGCGGGAGAGGGAGCACACAGCAGATTAACTACATCTGACAGGGCTGCTGATTTGGTTACAGAGTGAGCCCAGGTTTAGAAACAGGAAGGGGGAAAAAAATAGGGTTTGGGAAAAATGCAAAGGGTGCATTCTGGGAGAGAAAAGCCACGAGAAGATGTTCAGGGAGCCGGGACAAGAATTGGGGCACGTTTAGGAAATTAGGGGACGGGGAAGCCACACTCGTGTTCTTTCCCCGGGGAAGGCACAGAGCACGTCCCCTTGGGCACCCCCCACGGCCGCTCACCACGCCACCAGCTGGAGGAGCTTCCGCAGAGAGGACTTCGTTCCTGAGATTGAGATGCCTGGAGCGGACGCTTTCCGTACATTTCACTTACCGGTCCTTTGTCTTCGCTGTATCTCACTCCCACTGTCTGCTAGCACAATCATCTGTCAGCCCTCCCCCTTCCGCGGCTTCCTCTTCTCTGAAGCACAAAAGACATGTGTTTAGGGTCAAAATCGTCATCTCCACTCAGCGGAGGGTTTGCATTAGGTTTGGAGCTGCCTTCTACCTTAGCAAGTGCTCAGGGGTTGAGTGTGGACCTGTGAGCCAGGAGGTCGCCGTTCCATTCACACACCCAGCTTGCGGGCTCAGTCCCCAGTAGGGGGCGTGCAGGAGGCATCCGATCCATGATTCTCTCTCCTCATTGATGTTTCTCTCTCTCTCTCTCTCTCTGCTCCCCTCCTTTTTCCCTAAAATTAATAGCAACTGCTGGGTCAGTTGACCTATGAACCAGGAGGTCATGGTTTGATTCCAGTCAAGGACCCATGCCTGGGTTGTGGGCTTGATCCCCAGTAGGGGGCGTGCAGGAGCCAGCCGGTCCATGATTCTCTCTCATCCTTCATGTTTCTATCTCTCTCTCCCTCTCCCTTCCTCTATGATATCAACAAATACATATGTATTTTTTTTTAAAAAGAAACAAAGGAAAAAGGGAAAATGGCAACCTAACATGACATTTCTCTCCTGAAATTGGACATTGAAAGGAAAGAACTCTGTCGCCTCGCGGTCTTGCTTCCGTCCTGCGTAATGGCAGGAGGAAGGAGCCCTGGCCCACCCCGCCTTCACTGAGGACACCGTCCTGGGGCGGAGGGAAGAGTCACAGGGGCCAGAGGGGCCGAGGCGCTGGAACCCACCTTCCTGGAAGGCAGGCCGCGCGGCCTGTCGGGACGTTCCTCCGGAGGTGTTCCCGGTGTCGTTCCCGGTGATGGATGGCTGGGCCAGGAGTTAATGCGCCAGCTCCCGCGGCCGAGGCAGGAAATGAGATCCAGGGATGTTCCCGAGTCGGCGAGACAATTAATCAGATTTACATCCATGGCATCTCGGAGAACTAGAATTTCATCTGCTGCGTCTAAGCGCTCATTTGGGGGTGAAACCACATTACGTTAAGTGAAACCCATCCGTCAAGCGGCGTGGAGAGTGCACAGTGCCCAAGGAGGATGGAGAGCCGGCAGGAGCAGTCCGAGCCCCGGAGCAGGGGCGGGGAAGCCTGTTCCCTGCCAAGGGCCGTGCGAGGGCCGTATACACAAAGTGTTCCGCTTAGAAACCAGCTGGCTCTGCTCGGCAGACGTTTCATCAGCTCCCCCTGTGCCCTGGCAGGCCCGGGCCAGGTGGCTTCCTGGGCCTCGGCCTCCCCTGGGCGACGGCCCCCACCCCGGCCCACAGGGGCCACCAAGGCAGGAGCGCGGTCCCCAGGAGCATGGGCACGGGGCGTGAAGATGGGGGCCGCCTGGGTAGAGCACAGAGGTTTGATGCTTTTCTAAGACCTAAAATGTCCACGTGGCCGGAAGGGACACAATGCTGTTCCCCAAAGCAGGAGATGAGAGCTGCTTGGAGGTGGAGAGGGAAAAGGCCGGGGTCTGTGGCAGTCTTGGGGGGTTTTATGTTACCCTCTCCTGTTGGATTTGCAGCTGCTGCTAAGACGGAAGGAATGGGTCGAAGGCAGAGGGGTCCGTTAACTGTGGCTGCACATCTCTACCCCGGAGAAGGGTGAGGGCCTGCAGCGGGGTGGCCTGTGGGGACCTCCTGCATTGACTCGGGGGGCAGGGGCGAGCTGGGACAGGCATGGTCAGGATTCTTGAGACCTTGTTTCCAGTATTTCAGCTCAGCTTTTCACGTGCAGGCGGTCACTTTGTCCTTCACAGCTGCCAAAATCTGCTCTGTGAGAGTCTGCTGGTACCTGTGCCTGTGCCCACTGCTGGCAGGTTCGTTTGGAAATTTGCATAGTTCTCCACAGTAAGGAGGAACATTCTTAAGGTGCTCGATTTGTTCCAGCCGGTTTGGCTCAGTGGAAAGGGCTGACAGGTCCAGGTTTGATTCCGGTCAAGGGCATGGACCTCGGTTGCAGGCTCCATCGCTGGCCTGGTGAGGGGGCGTGTGTGAAGGCAGCCAATGGATGTGTCTCTCTCTCTCTCACATCGATGTTTCTCTCTCCCACTCTCTCTAAAAATCAATAGAAAAATATCCTCACGCGAGGATTAACCGAACAAAACAAAGCAAGAAAAAAGATGCTTGATATTTTTCACCATGATGGCCATGGTTGACATTAAAAGGTGGAAACTCCAAGCTTTCCAGTACTTCCCACAGGCAGTCATAGCAGGCAGGAGCCACCATCGCCTGAAGGATGTCCGTGCAGAAAGGAGCTGGTCACGCTGGGTCTGAACCAAACGGCTGTGGAGCGGACGGCTGCCCATCGGAGCGGGGACACGTTTCCTGTGGCTGACATTGTGTTCACGCAGCTGACACCCCCTGTTCAGGAAGCACCAGCTTCTCCTGGTCGCACGCACCACTCATCCTATCACGATAGCTTTATTGATCAAGCACCTTCTTATCACTGTGAATAATTATAATGGGCACGAATTCAGGGATCCCTATTTGCCAAAGGCGTTTATATAACGGGGTGGGACAAAAGTAGGTCTACAGTTGTCCAAATAGAAACATAATAAAATACTCAGTAAGTAACACTACAAGAATCAACTGTATTTCGCAGTACTCATGGCTGTTAACCTACATTTGCCCACCCTGTACGTCCCATCAACATTCCAAATGAGTCCACGAAGTAGACAGATCGATCGTTTAACTCAACTTTTCAGACACGAAATGGGGACTTGGGGAAATTTCCCTTTTGCCCTGAGAGAGAAAGGGAGCCAAAGGCAAAGAGAACACTTACATGCAGACAGCCGGATGGGGGGGAAAAAAATCAGCTCGCTTACACCCCGAGTCCCTGCTACCCCCTCGAAGCTTTCCTGCAGCCCTGCACAGGAATTCTCATCTTTACTTTCCGGGCAGTGAAGGAGATGGAGAGCGAGCCAGGAACGGCCCTAAATCACGGCGAGTGAATAGGAGACGCCGGGAATGGAGCCCAGACCTGCCTCACTCCCAAGCCCAAGTTCTCCGTCACCTACAGAACGTTAGGTTCAATGACAGACCCCGGGAAGAGGGGAGGGGCGGCCACTCCTGGTGGACTTCATGGCGGAGGATTGATACACAGCAGGATAGGGAGGGCGTGAGCCAGAGACCGACACCCAGATGGGCTGGATGGGAAAGGGGGAAGGTTTGCACCCAGTCGTATATCCTGTTTCATCCGAGAGAAACATAGCCTTTCTGGAATTCTAAATTCAGTCACGGATTTATTTATTTATTTATTTTAAAGAAAATGAGACAAAATACAAAAACAAGTCTCTTTTAAATCTACGCCTCTGCCCCCGCTCCCTCCGCATGTATGAAAAGAGAAATGGAGCAGTTGAGTTCCTGTTGGTGCGTTACCATGGAGACGGCAGTCACATGATCGCCAGTCCTGACTCACCACTGCAGGAGTCTCCAAATTTAATTATTTATAATATTAATAGGCTTTTTTACCAGGGCCCTCTCTAGAGGAGGGGCATCTCAATTTCCAAGGCCCGGACAGCAGAGAGAGGGAGGAGAAAATACTGTGCAATTACACGAAGTAATTAGAATCTCTAAGTACTGACAAGCAGGCCTGGGGTGCTGGGATGACTAGGGAGAAAAGAGCAAAGAGCAGTAGGTTTCCCTTAATCCTTTCTCCTGTGACCCGGGTGAGCCTTCCACCTGCTCATCCGGGTCAGAGGAGGAGGAGCCAGCCTTTCAGGGTGAATTAGAGCGCTACCAGCTTCAGGAAGAGCCAGGCCAGTATGGCTCAGTGGTTGAGCTTCAACCTATGACCCAGGAGGTCGCAGTTCAATTCCCAGTCAGGGCACGTGCCTGGGTTGCGGGCTCGATCCCCAGTAGGGAGTGTGCAGGAGGCAGCCGATCCATGATTCTCTCTCATCAATGTTTCTGTCTTTCTCTCCCTCTCCCTTTCTGTCTGAAATCGATAAAAATATATTTTAAAAAAATTAAAAAGTCCAGAAAAAAAATTGGAATCCACACCAAATATAAATATAAATTACAAATATGTAACTATGCACACACTACACATAAATGAAACACATACACATAATATTCATATAAAGCATGTGTTTACACAGTGTTTATGTATAGTGTGCGGATGTATATATATAAGATAATAGTATGTAATGCTGGGAGGAGTGTGCAGAGACTGAGTTGTTCCAGTGATTGCACATCCCTCCCAGCACAACATAGGCACCTTGTAAGGACAGCAGACTTACAGACCCCAGCACCTCCTTTGAGGAATTAAAGAGGAAAAAAAAATGTATATTTTTAATGATCAAAGTCATTAGTCCTTACAACTAAAGCAAAAGCAGGAGTTAAAAGATGATAAAGTTATCAACAGTCAACAACAAGCATTGTTTTCCATCACAGATCACTAAAAGCATTTCTATCCAAAACTAGATGAGCATGTCCATTGTTAGAGAACCTTTCCTTGAAAGTTCTAGAACTCCAATAAGAAAGCAAATGGAAATAAGGAGGTAAACACAAGAAGTGCTGACCCTCTGTCCTTTGGACAAAGAAATTATCTTGTGCCCAGGAAGCACAAAAGCCCACAGTTAGCAATGAAAGCGAAGGTCTCCCCTTCAGCGAAGAGAGAAGTTGGTAAGGAGATCTGATATGATGAAAGTGCAAGGAGAAAAGCTTTTTGTTGACAGAGCAAGCACTTAGAGGCTGAAGTGGGACCAACATCACATTCACAGCGCCAGGAAAAAGGACAATAAAACCATAGGGATAAACAACGTGAAATTGGTGGAAACTTTTATAAATAACATTTTTACAAACTTGGAAGAAGGCACATAAACCAGGAGATGAACAAGCAGGAAAACATGCAACTGCTGATAAATAAAACGCCAGTTCTTCTGAAATCAGTGTATAGTTTAAATATAATTGCAATTACAATCCCCACATTGTCTTTTTTGGGAATTGGGTAAAATGATCCTAAGAATTTATATGAATGAAAATCATTTAAACAGCCACTCAAGTCAGTTCATCATAATACTGGAGTATAAACAGACATATAGATCAGCAAAACCAACTGGAGAATCCAGAACTCTCTCTGAAGATAAATGAGAATCGAATACAAAATGACGGTAATATTTCAACCACTAGGAAAAAATAAAAAACATGGATTATTTATAAATGATATTGGCATAGCAGGCTATCCCTCCAGAAGAAAGTAAAATTAATATCCATCTTACCCAAAACACAAAATAATTCCAGGAGTGAGGGGCAGAGATTAAATGAGAAAAGAATAAGACAATAAAGAATTAGGCAATGAATATTTAGGACACTTCATGTATTATTTAAGGATTGGCTCCAAGAAAATCACGTGGAGATGGGCCATCCAGAAATTAAAAACCTTTGTGTGGGAAACGCTTTTATAAATAAAGCGAATGGGCTCCCATGATGGATTTGGAGGAAATATTTTAATGCAAATGATATGAGTAAACATCCATTCTATGTGAATAGCCCTTTCAAACATCCCAGTAGGAAGATTAGCGGAGACGATGAAGGAGCAATGCCCAGGAAAGCGATTCCAAATGGCCAGCAAACAGGAGGATGCTCAGCCTCACCGATGGTCTGTGAGAGCAAATTAAAACACAGAGACATCCCTTTATGCCCGTCAGACGGCAGAGCCCCGGGCAGCACCATCACACCTCCCGCTGGCGGAGAGCGAGGAGCAGGGACGGCAATATATTGCCCGTGGACATGTGCTTTATTACAGCTTTTTTTGAAAGCCGTCTGGCTACATCTATTAAATTAAACATATCCTCTGACCCAGACATCCTTCTCTGGGAAAGCATCCCAGAAAAACAAACGAGTCGGTAGGTGAGGCTACGGGCACGAGGCTGGCTGGCACGGCCCTGCGTGTTGTGCCAAGCAAAGGGGATGGCACTGAGTTTCTTTCCGAACCAGAACGGTGCGCGAGCGTGAACATTCCAGAACATCCTGCGCCTTATTTCTCTCTCTCTCTCTCTTCACTTGAAGACATTTCCATGACGTGATGTATGATTGGGTGCAAAAATCGGGATATTAAAAAGGTGAATGGCCCAGCAGGTGCGGCTGAGTGGTTGAGCATTGCCCTATGAACCAGGAGGTCAGGGTTCGATTCCTGGACAGAGCATATGCCTGGGTTGTGGGCTCCATCCCCAGTGTGGGGCATGCAGGAGGCAGCCGATCCATGCTTCTCTCTCATCATTTAAATTTCTCTCCCTCTTTCACTCTAGCTCTCGCTCTTACTCTCTCGCTGTCTCCCTCCCTTCCTCTCAGAAATCAATAAGAATGTGTATTTTTTTTAAACATAAAAATAAAATAAATACATTGAGCTGCTCTGCAAACAGAAGTCCTGATTGCCAACTTAGAATATCCTCTAAGTGTGCACTGAAGGGGTCAACATCTGTATTGAGATTAAAATACACCATCTCCCTAAATACAGAAGCTGTTAAAAAGACATTAGCTCGACAGGAGTTCCAGAGAAAACAAGTAACTGCATCAGAAACATGGGAAAGTACTTGCTAACAATAATATTGATTGTAATGATAATGCCTTATATGTGCCTTTGATTGGCTACTCCGAGCTGTCTTCTCGCTTAATATTCACAGGGACCCAGTAAGTTCTATTATCTACTATTAGCTCTAATTTTATTTATTTTTAAACATATATATAGCCGAGACCGGTTTGGCTCAGTGGATAGAGCGTCGGCTTGGGGACTGAAGGATCCCGGGTTCGATTCTGGTCAAGGGCATGTACCTTGGTTGAGGGCATATCCCCAGTGGGGGGTGTGCAGGAGGCAGCTGGTCAATGACTGTCTCTCATCGATGATTCTAACTCTCTAACTCTCTATCTCTCTCCCTTCCTCTCTGTACAAAATCAATAAAATATATTTTATATATATATATAATATATATAAATATATATATTTATATATATAAAATATATATATATATATTTTTATATATATATATATAATTTCAGAGAGATAGAAACATCAGTGATGAGAGAGAATCATGGATCGGCTGTCTCCTGCACGCCCCCTACTGGGGATCCAGCCCATCACTGGGACATGTGCCCTGACCGGGAATCAAACTGTGACCCTCTGGTTCCTAGGCTGACGTCCAGCTGCTAAGCTACGCTGGCGGGGCTCCGGGTGTGTATTTAGCGTGGATGGTCGTTCCAGTTCCGTGCGGAACCTAGCTCAGACCTCCAGAAAGACTCGTTGCCCATCCGGCACCTCATCCTTCAAACTTGGGGAGATGCTTTCCCGATCAGGAAATCTCCCTGGAAACGCGGTCCGTGTCTAGACAGGGCTTTCCAGAGAGTAATAAATTGTACATGAAAGAAGTGCCTGTCAGGAGAACAGCAGATGAGGGTTTGCATTGCCACGGTGGCTCCATGCATCATCTGTCAGTCCCGGGGAGGGCGGGCGTCCGGGGTGACAGATGACAGGACTTGCGTGGGGCCCCCCCGCTGACCCACATAATTACCCCGGGTTCTCATCCCGCCATCCGTCAGGGCTCTGAGGCGGCCTCCGCAGAGCCTGCGAGGCGGCCCGCTCAGGTTCCCCTCCCGGCTCATCCTCCGGCAAGTCCTGTGGAACTCTCTCCATGCTCTCCGCAGAGGATCAAGTGCAATTACCAGCCCCCCGATGCCTCCCCAGCCCCGCGAGGTCAAGTAGCACAGAGAAAAGGAAGGGAAGGCCTTGCCCATCGGACTTGAAAATGGACTCAGACTCTATTTACCAAGCGGAAATAAAGCACCTCCTATGGACCAGATCTCCATCTAGGCATTTTCCGTGGGCCTTCTCTAGTTGATCTGCCTTTAATACGTATTTTTATTTCATTCAGAGGGGAAGGGTGAAAGAGAAAGAGAGAGCAACATCAGTGATGAGAGAGAGGGAATCATTGATGGGCTTCCTCCTGCACACTCCACACTGGGGGTGGCGACGAGGTGGGGGCAGAGGGGGACGCAGGATCAAACCTGCCACCTGGGCACGTGCCCTGGCTGGGGATGGAGCCCCCAGCTCCTGGTTCATAGGTCACTGCTCAGCCATTGAGCCCCACCAGCCGGGGAGGAGTGCTACCTTATGCTCCTTTGAAAGTGTATTTTCCTCTTAAATTTGTATGCGCCGGAGCGGTGTGCCTTTGGAACAGGAGACGGCAAACACGTTCAATTTTCCTGTTGACTTTGATCAATTCATCATGCCTGCCTGGGGTACCAGGTGGAAGGGCAGGGCAATCATTCAGCTCCTCGGAAACAAGTGCCATGATGGATTAGCAATGTCTGCCGCGGCCTCTGGAGAGAAAAGCGTCTGAACCAGGGACTGTGATTTAGAAAAGCGTTAGAGAAACAGCCACCAAAACAACCCACGGGGAGGTAACAGCGCGGACACCCAGGCGGTCTTTACAGCCGTCAGAAGCATATCGGCGATCTGGGGCCATTTTGAATCTCCCATCTGGTCACGGGTTCGAAATAAAGCTTACACACCCCACGTCGAAATATGGAAATGCCGCACGTATTTCTGCTCGGGCAGCCTTGCGCCCGCTTTGCATTCCTGCGGCTCGCCGAGGTGAGGATTTGGAGGATGTATTTATTCTCTGTGCTGCCAAACTCCTTTCTTATATTAAGAGATAATAATGGAAATATCCACCTTTCGCTGCTGTTGAAGACCAATTAAGTCGTGGATGTAAGTGAGGTATTTAGCACAAGGCCTGGCAGGAGATAGGAAGAGGCTCTGTAAATGGGAGGCTATTATTATACTTAACTGTAATTTAGGGCACCATAAATTATTCTTCTCGGTGCTTTTAAAACACTATTTATAACTTTACTGCGGAATTATGGCCCCCGTATTATATGGTTTTATTTTTCTCCCCATGCGTCTCTCTCTTATTGTGAGCTGTACGGGCGCAGGGACCACGCCGTCTCTATCAATTCCCAGGACGTCACTTAATGCCTAACAGAGAGAGCGCGCAGAAAAGGGTAAGGGCTGAATAAAAGAGAAAAATGGCAATAAAACATGTAAAAACATCCAGATTCACACGGCAAAGTTTAATTAAAAATCCTAGTTCAGCCCTGCGGGTGTGGCTCAGTGACTGAGCGTTGACCTGTGAACCAGGAGGTCAGGGTTCCATTCCAGGTCAGGGCACAGGCCTGGGTTGCTGGGTTGCTGGCTCCATCCCCAGTGTGGGGGGTGCAGGAGGCAGCCGATCCATGATTCTCTCTCATCACTGATGTGTCTCCCTCCCTCCCCCTCCTCCCTCCCTCCCTCTCTCCCTCCCTCCCTCTCTCCCTCCCTCCCTCCCTTTCTCTCTCCCTCCTTCTCTCCCTCCCTCCCTCCCTCCCTCTCTCCCTCCCTCCCTCTCTCCCTTCCTCTCCCTTCCTCTCTCAAATAAGTTTTTTCAAAAGGGGGGATGGACGGGGGCAAAGGGCGTGAATCTGGAAGAAATGCACCTGTTTGCTCGCAGCCTCCTGCCCTGCCAGTTACTATGGTTACTAGCCCCCAGCGGGGGTTGTCAGCCCTGCTCCTGGGCATCCAGGGCTCCGTGAGAGCTCAGGGTCTCCCCTGGGACCGCTCCTCTGTGGGGACTGCAGCCCCCTCTCTCACCTTACTCCTCCCCAGAGGAGTCCCGCTTCTCCTCAGAGGAGGGCTTCTCCAGGTTCCTCGCGGCCAGCTTCCCCGTCTCTAAGGAGCGTAGCTGTGCTTCTTCCGTGGGCGCTGAGCTGCTCTCAGAAGCCCGTGCCAGAGGCGGCAGGAAAAGCCCTTGGCACTGGAAAGTGAGGATTTGCAAGAGCGAGACTCCTAATTGGAGAAGGCGATGGCATGAGAACCGTGCGTCCCCAGCAAGCTCCCTCCCACATGCTAATGTGTTTCACTTAATGAATATTAATGCGTCGTATTCGTGAACCTGCGAAGTTTGATCCTGCGAGATAGGAGTGTTTTTTTCCACCTGAGAACCAGCCGGATGGCTCAGCCACACGCTTCCCCGTTCACACAGACGGGCTGCCATATATATGTTTTTATTGATTTCCGAGAGGAAGGAAGAGGGTGAGAGAGAGAGGAACATCAATGGTGAGAATCATTGGTTGGCTGCCTCCCGCACACCCCTTACTGGGGATCAAGCCCTCAACCCGAGCATGTGCCCTGACCGGGAATTGAAACAGGGACCTCCTGGTTCATAGGTCAATGCTCAACCACTGAGCCACGCTGTCCGGGCAGTAAAATAGCGATAACTGTTCACAGGCCGTTTTAACTGACGGCAGTTTTAGGGGTTCTTTGCTTTTTCCTCCAAAAATAATATTTTTTTTCCTACTTAACTTTATTTGTAGTATGATTGATCATTCAACATACCAGTGTGTCACATTTTATACCTGCAAAGCCGTCCTTTTTTTTTTTTTTTTTTTTTTTGTCTTTATCGCTTTGAGGTTTCTAGTCGTAGTTGCAAGCAGTTTCCTGCTCCCAGATGGCACCTGTAGTCTCTGAGAAGACCTTTGAGAGTGCTGTGGCTTCACTTCTTACAGATGCCCCTCTGATCCGCTTGGAAAACACTTCCGTGTATTGTCTGAGCCCGAGGGCCAGCTTTATTTCTTACCCAGCGCCCTGGCACCATTCATTAGAAAGTCTGCTCTTCCTCAGCTGAACTGAAGCACCAGCTGAGTGTTCAGATGGGCCGGGGGCGTGCTCCTGGATTCTCTGTCCTCTCAGTCCTGTTCTCTCTCCTGGCCAGCACCGCATGGATGCTGTACGGTGTTTTCAGAATAGTCTGCATCCTGGCACGACCAGGCCTCCTCCTCCTCCTCCATTCTTTTGTTCCTTCACATCATAATTAGCTGGTTTGGCTCAGTGGATAGAGCATCAGCTGGGTGGAGAGGGGCTACAGCGTTTGGACAGGTTCAAGACTGGGACTCATGAGAGGCCCCAGTCCTCTCTTGGCCGTGCGCACGTCCCAGCCTGGAAGGCAGAGCCTCCCAGCACAATTACCTAGAGTTGTAAGCTGGAACCTGTGGTCCGAACACGTGGCCCCACTTGCCTGAGTGATATAGGCCCCAAGTAACCCAAGTTTGATCAGGTGCATGCAGTGGAGTAGGACGGAAACCCTTGAGAATGCTGCAGACATCTGGACCAAGCCCTTACTTTGCCTCGTGGCATCTGCTACAAAATAAAGACTCGGCTTGTGGGCTCGGGTGCCGTCTCTCAGGAAGCAGCACCCCACCGAGCCCCAGCTTTCATTCTCTTGTCTGTCTTTTCCAAGCTTCTCAGCTGCCCCCTCTCAGGGCTGCCCTGGGCCGTGTCTGGCGGCACCGTGCTAGTCCCGTGTTTGGAAGGATGCCTTTTGGATTCTCTGATGTTTCCCTCATAATAGACTGGGTTTAGGGAAGAGCACCACAGGTGTGGAGCATGCTCATCGCACAGAGTCAGGGCACGTGATACCAACACGATTTATCCGTGGATTCCTGGTGATGTTGGCCTTGGTCACCAGGATCCTGGGGTGTCTGTCAGGGTCTGCACTGTACACCTGCTGTGATTTCCGTCCCACAGTCTGAGCACTGGGAGAGAGACCCATAGTGCCACCTGGTAATGGGGGGAAAGAAGGGGTGGAGGGGGTGGAGGGGAGTGCTTCAGAATAACACAGTTGCCCCCAGTCCTTGAGGGTACATTGGGCATGAGCAGTGAGGGGGAGGCGGGACCAGTCAAAAGGGCTGGGCCTGCCGAAACGGGTTTGGCTCAATGGATAGAGCTTGGGGACTGAAAGGTCCCAGGTTCGATTCCGGTCAAGGGCATGTACCTTGGTTGCAGGCATATCCCCAGTAGGGGGTGTGCAAGAAGCAGTTGATCGATGACTCTCTCTCATCGATGTTTCTAACTCTCTATCTCTCTCCCTTCCTCTCTGTACAAAATCAATAAAAAAAAAAAAAAATTTAAAATTTAAAAAGGGGGGGGCTGGGCCTAAAGGTGGGGAGAGATCTGTATTTCTGTAATTAATTTGTGTCCTGCCTTGTGGACCTACTAGTAACCTCACACAATTGTAGTTTAGGGGTGGGACCCACTTTGAACCTCACCCAAGGTTCCCAGACGTATGCCCAGTTGCAGGCTAGGAGACGGCTGATTGATGGATGATTCTCTCTCATCAGTAATGTTCCTATCTCTCTCCCTCTTTCTTTTCTCTCTGAAATCAATAAAAATACGGGTGTTGCTTTTTTTTTTTAATAAAAAAGATATTAGTATATAAAAGTGATTTTCAAAAATCTAAACTTTAAGAGTCTTCTATATAATCATAAAACGGATTCTCCTGGGCTCTAACTGAATTGCTATTATATTTATTAACTTAGAGAGATTGTATATTTTGTGTTCTCAAGTTTTCTATCCAAAGAGATGGCTTACCTTTCCATTTGTTTAGATATTGTTTTATGTCTTCCAAGAGATTCTGTGGCTCCATCATCTGTGTCTAATATAATTTCTGTTACATTTATTTCTAAGTCCTTTATGACTTACTTTTGCTTCAAAAACTAAAATAGTGTTTCCTTATTTCTATGGGTAGGTGCCTATTGCTTACAAATCCTATTATAAATTCTATTTTTCTTCAATCTTTTGGGATTTTTGAGCAAGGAATAGGAACATGATAAAACAGCATTATTTATCTTTTCCCAACATTTCTGTATTTGAGCCAAGGTAATGTTAAATTATAACTGTTACAGAGGGTATTTCAGTCTGACTTTTTAACTTTAATTTAAATGTTGCATATTACCCATTTAGTATAATATTTTCTGCTATGTTTGATCATTTATATTTTATTAGTTCCCCTTCAGTATGTTTACTTAAAATTTTATTTTAAAAAACTGCTAAAAAATAATAAAAAATAAAAAACTGCTAAATTATATAAAACATCACTTCAGATTGGTTTATTTGCGAATGTTTTATTCTTCATTTTTTAACATAATGTATTATGCAGATAGATTTCTTTAGTTTTTATCTTTTTTTTTTATTTTAGAGAGAAAGATGGGGAGAGAGTGGCTAGATGATGATGATCCCTGAAGGCATAATAATCTGGCCACTCAGTGTCTATCCTATAGAATAAAAGGCTAATATGCAAACTGTCCCCTCAAACAGAAGTTCGACCAGCCAGCTGTACACACACACTGAGCGGCCAGATTATTATGCATTCAGACATCATAATAATCTGGTCACTCAGTGTATATATAGAGAGTTGTTCCACTTATTGATGCATCCATTGGTTGCTTCTTGTATGTGCCCCGACTGGGGATGGAACTCAAAACCTTGGCCTGTTGAATGATGCTCTAATCAACTGAGCTCTTGGGCCAGTGTAATTTCTTGATATTAACCATCCTAGTTTTCTGGAATAAACTTTACTTGGTCATAATGCAATATTTTATTATTACTATTATTTTTAATCTTCATTTGAGGATATTTTTTCCATTGGCTTTTTTTAGGGAGAATGGGAGAGAGAAAGAGGAAAACACTGACGTGTGAGTAACACATCGATTGGTTGCCTCCTGCATGAGCCCTGACTAGGGCCCGGGCCGGGGAGGGGCCTACAACCGAGGTACATGCCCTTGACCGGTCTCGAACCCGTGACCCTTCAGTCTGCAGGCCACTTATCCACTGAACCAAACCGGCTAGGGCATAACGCAATATTTTAAAAATAACTTTTCAGGATCCATTTTCTAATATCTCATTTGAAATTGGCATCTGTAGTGTTTTGTTGTTAATTGAATAAATGTCCATCTTTTTACCTACAGGATTACCTATTATATATAAAGATTTGTTAAACTCAGCTGGAAATTCACCCAATCCTGCTGCCTTTTGCTATCCCTTTTATCGTAATTAGCCTATCAATTTTTCCACTTTGTAATGGTCAGTTTCGGTAATTGATATGTTGCTAGGAAATAATCTGCCTCATTCAGGTTTTCACATTTATTGCCAGAGAGTTACATGCTTGATAAAATTTTAATGGGAAAAAAAGTAGAAAAGTATCATTTTCTCCATAATGTTTATTAATGTAAATAGGTAAAATTGATATGCACATGGTTATATATTGGATGACTGGAATGAAAGGAAATTGATTGAGTTGGGGGGGGGGGGTCGGCTGTTAGGTAATTATTTTCCCTGTGGGACTCTGCTATTTTAATAAGATATTAGCAATATTATTAAGAAGAGGCATCATTGTGCTATAAGGGCTAAGAATGTAGGTCTTGATGTTGGGTTGACTTAGACGCAGATCCAGGGTCTGCCAGGTGATCCTTTATGAGGAAGCCAGGTACCGGGCATCTCCTGGCCTGTTTTCTCACCTGTCAGCGGGGGGCAGTGATAGGGCCCCTCTCCTGCAGCTGATGCGAGGGCCTGGGATCGAGCCTGTAACTGAGGTACGTGCCCTTGTTGGGAATCGAACATGGGACCCTCAGTCTGCGGGTGACGGTCCTGGGTTTGGTTCCTGTCAGGGGCACGTACCTCGGTTGCAGGCTCCTCCCCGGACCTGGGCATGCAGGAAGCGGCCAATCGCTGTCTGTCTGTCTGTCTCTCTCTCTCTCTCTCTCTCTTTCTCTCTCTCTCTCTCTCTCTCTCTCTCTCTCTCTCTCTCTCTCTCTCTCTCTCTCACGTCGGTGTTTCTTTCCATCTCTCCCTCTCCCTTCCACTCTCTCCAAAACTCAATGAAAACACATCCTCGGTGAGGACTACAAAAAGGATGTAAGTGAAAAGTTGCTGTTGTTAACTGTGGTGCCTTTTATATTAGAAACGGTAATCCGTGCTTATTGGGGATAAAAATCATGGATCAACTATACAATCTTATTTTACCCCATTTTAATTCGCAGAATGTATTATTGAATATCTCCTCCGTACTTAGCAGTGGTCTGACGACCAGGGAATCACAGAGTACAGACCGGGACCCCTTGCCCTCCCATTCCATACCGTGTTTCAGAGAGAAACTTTACAAACGTAAATTACGTACAGAATCTGCATCACACAGTTCATTAATTTTGTTGTCAAAATCTCAGTTCCAGATAATGTGTTGCGGCGATGAGGCCAAAAAGGGTCTCCGACCCTGTCAAAATAGCGTGCAGGAGGCAACCAAATGATGTGTCTCTCTCACATTTAAGTTTCTCTCTGTCTCCCCCTCTCTCTTCCCCTGTTTCTGAAAATCAATGGGAAAATATCCTTGGGTGAGGATTAAAAAAAAAAAAAAGTATTCCATGGGACTCACTCTGTGACTTAGGGCACTCAGATGTCATTTTCTGATAATCACCCATTTTAAAAAAATATATTTTTATTTTATTGGTTTCAGAGAGGAAGGGAGAGGGGGAGAGAGAAACATCAATGATGAGAGAGAATCACCCACCCGCTGCCTCCTGCACGCCCCACACTGGGGATGGAGCCCACAACCCAAGCCTGTGTCCGGACCAGGAATGGAATCAGTGACCTCCTGGTTCATAGGCTGACACCCAACCACTGAGCCAAGAGGAAAAATTGCATTTCGGTATAGGTTATGCATCCTCGCATGGAGGATTTTCCCCTTATTTTCTGTTCCCATCCACTCCTCCTTCCACCAAACCCACTTCCCAGACTCCCCCAGCACTCGGGCCCCCCTAACCCCAGACGTCAGCACCGAGCCTGCCCCCTCCTCCCTTTGATAGTTTTCACTCCCAGCCATGGGGCATTTTTGATGGATAGCTCAGCGTCTTATGTCTATCAGTTTCATTTTATCATCGCTACTGTATCGCTACTGTAGGAACTTTTCAATTCCTCAATTAGGTCAAAAGCTACCAGGAGGATCCTCCGTAAGCTTGCTGCTTTCGTCCCATTAGGAATTTGTAAAGACAATAAACGGGCAGGAAAGGCTAAACCAACACGGAGAATAAAAGGTTTGATGCAGAGACGGTCTGCGGGGAGCGCAGTTGCTCTTCCATCAACACGGGTGATATTTGCCCTGGGTTTCTGTCAGCGACCTTTGTCCCCGGGGAGAGCCCCCTCCAGCCCTCGTTTGCCAAGCGTGTTTATCATGAATGGATAGCAGGTTCCGCTAGCGGATCCTTCCGCGTCTGTGGAGATGGTGGTTGGTTTTGCTTCTTTAGTCTATTAAATGGTGAATTGCACGGATTGATTTTTCTAATGTTGAACCAAACCTGCATTCCTAGGACACACTCTCTTGGCCATGATGTATTTTGGGGAGGGGGAGGAGAATGTTTTTATTGATGTCAGGAAGGGATAGGGAGGGAGAGAGAGGGAGGGAGGGAGGGAGGGAGGGAGGGAGGGAGGGAGGGAGGGAGAGAGAGAGAGAGAGAGAGAGAGAGAGAGAGAGAGAGAGAGAAACATCAATGATGAGAATCATGGATCGGCTGCCTCCTGCACACCTCCTATGGGGCCTGAAACCCCTACATGTGCCCTGACTGGGAATCGAACCCTGACCTCCTGGTTCATAGGTCCGTGCTCAATCACAGAGCCATGCGACTGAGCTGAGTTTTTCTTTTTTGAAGCTTGCTGGACTCGATCTCCTGGCATTTCGTTGAGGCCTCAGCTCCTGTGGGTATGGGGCGTGCTGCTCTGTAGGCCGCGGTTCCTGCAGTGCTTTGTTTTGATCTCAGAGTGAGTCTGGCTTCATAACATGTGTTGGGAATTGTCTCTTCCACTCCTGCCTCCTGGAAACGCTTGTCTAGCAGTGCTCTTACTTCTGCTTTAAATGCCCAGTAGGATTTCCCAGCGAAGCCATTTGGGTCTGATACCAGGTCATTCATTTCTTCTCGAGTGAGCTTTGGTGGTTTGTGTCTCCCCCCAAATTTATTTCGCCTCATTTGTCAAATTATCGGCATAAGTGTTTTAAGAAATATATTTATTATCCCTTTAATGTCTATGGTGTCTGCAGTGAAATCCTATTTATCTATTTCCTGTCCTTGGTCAGATGGGAGCAGAATAGAACTCAGCAAACTTTTTAAAAATATATATTTTCATTTATTTCAGAGAGGAAGAGAGATAGAAACATCAATAAGGAAGAGAATAATTGATCAGCCGCCTCCTGCACTCCCCGCTCCTCCCCTGCCATGTGCCCTGACGGGAAATCGAACCGTGACCTCCTGGTTCATAGGCCGATGCTCAACCCCTGAGCCACACCGTCCGGGCACTAACTAGCATTATTCTACAAGGATATGAATACAGATTTGTGTCACGTGAAAAATGGATTTTGTGTGCGTGGGCCTGCGTACCTGTGTGTACACACACACACACACACACACACACACACACACACACACGTTGTCCGGATTGGCTGAGACAGCATACAATCAGGACCATGACAAAGAGGAAGGCGGACGCCCACTGTGCCCGGGGGAGTCCCTGTCACCACCACCTGACGCAGTCACTGCTTTCCTCAGCTGAGGCCGCCTTGCCTTTTGCAGAAAAAGAATGCTCCCTACCTTCCAACGAGATTTACGGGAGCATTTGTCTAAACTTTGTCTCCTACTCAACACCGGCTGATTTAGAGCTTCCCTTATTATATGAATTGTTTTCATTTACTTTCTGCGTCCCTCAGCATTTGCATAAGTAAGACTCCTTCCCCTCGCCTCACATTTTTTATCATGTGAAGTCCGGTCTTTAAAAAAAGAATCATAATAACTGGAAGGAAGGGAGGGGAGACAAAGTGAGGGGAGGGTGCGGCATCAAGTAGTTGAGTGTCAACCTGGGAACCAGGGGCTCGGTCCGCAGTCGCAGGTGTGCGGGAGGCAGCAGATAGATGTGTCTCTCTCACATCTCTGTTTCCCCCAGTTTCTCTCTCTCTCTCTCTCTCTCTCTCTCTCTCTCTCAGTCCCTCCCTCCCTTCCACTCTCTCTGAAAAGCAATGGACAAAGTATCCTCAGGTGAGGATTGACAAAAAAAAAAAAAAAAAGTTAAAAATAAATGTAGTTTTCCATTACAGTTGACTTGCAAGATTATATTACTTCCAGGTGCACAACACAGCAGCTGGGCATTTATATACCTTACCAAACGACGCCCCCAATAATCGGAGGCCCCACCTGACCCCACACAGTCCTGGGCTCCAGAGCCTGCTGGGTCTGCCTCTGAGGTGTGGCTTGTGGAGGTGGCGGGCGATGCGCCGTTGTGGTCTGAAGCCATCCACAGGGGGCGCTGGTTCTGCCACCTCTGAGGACAAAGGCAGGTGCCGCCTGGGCTCTCCCCGGGGCCACCTGCTAGGAGCTGCAAGCCGCCTGCAGAGGCTGCAGCTGGTGCTGGGCTCGGAAGCACCTGGGGGAGGGAGCTGTGAGGCCAGGCCGGCTGCTGCTCCTGCTGGCCTTGGAGCAGCTGAGCAAGGGTTCGAGTCCTGTGCTGCTTGTTGGGTTGGTGGGCCTCTGAGGGCTCCGGTGACGTTCTTAGCATGAGCCGCACGGGCTGTTGGTATGGAAAAGCCCCTGCAGGCGGCTTGGTTGGCTCCCAGCTGGCTGGGGCAGGTCTCAGGAATCACCTGGGAACCCCGCTAGCCAGGCTGATGGGACTCAGACACCATGCCTTCCCCTGCAGGGGGCGGTCTCTTCTCAGCAAAGCCACAGTGGCCCCTGCCAGCACCTTTTGTTTTTTGTGTTGTTGTTTTTTTAAGATATTTATTGATTTGTTGTTGTTGTTGTTGTTGTTAGAGAAAAGAAGGGGAAGGGATGTATAGAGAGAAACATTGCCTTAGCTGGTTTGGCTCAGTGGATAGAGCGGCAGCCCCCAAACCCAAGGGTCCTGAGTTCGATTCCCAGGCCAAGGGCACATACCTTAGTTGCAGGCTCAATCCTCAGCCCTGGTGGGGTGCGTGCAGAAGGCAACCAATCGCTGTGTCCCGCATCAGTGTTTCTCTCTGTCTCTCTCTCCTCCTCCCTTGGACTCTCTCTAAAAATGGATGGGAAAATATCCTCTGGTGAGGACTAACAAAATAAATAAATAAAGCTCCACGGCCTCAATTTAAGAAGAGAGAGAGAGAGAGAGAGGAAGAAACATCGATGAGAGAGAAACATCATCGATCGGCTGCCTCCTGCATGCCCCCCCCGCCCCCCCCTCCCAGGGGATTGAGCCGAAACGCAGGCAAGTGCCCTGACCAGGACTTGAACCAGTGGCCTCTTGGTTCCTGGCTCAATGCTCAACCACTGAGCCACCCTGGTCGGGGAACCTCAGCGCTTCCGTTACCCCAAAGCCAGACACTCAGTTCCTCCCCTCCCCCACCTCCAGGCCCCTGGAGTCTCTGCAGCGCCCGGGCCCGCAGCTCAGGGAGTGAGACCGGACGCCCGTGTGTACGAGTTGCACCTGGGCCCCCCTGGTTTTCAGGGCCACACGTGGTGGGAACTGCTCTTCCCGGCCTCGGGGTCCTGGGGAGGGGCTGGGGCTCCTGGCTCCTGGGACGGGAGGAGGATGCCACAGCTGAGATGAAGTCCCTCTCAATTACCCACCGCAGGTGCAGGTGGTCCTGCCGGCCCCCGCCCTCCCAGGCCCCACCTCCCCGGCTGCTTTATCAGGGCCGGTAGCCCTCCGGCCGGGCAGGTAGCCGGGGCCAGTCCGTAGCCCAGCCGTGACCTCGCCGTGGTGGTGGGGACGGAGCACCACGTTCCCAGCCCGGCCACCTCCCCCCGACGCCGCCTGCCTGACTCCGTCCGGTTTTGATCACAAAAGGTAGGAGGGACGGGGTCCGGCCTGCAGTCCTGACTCTTCATCGGGGCCACAGGTGGCGCTGGTTTGGTGGGAGCTGTTACAGCCCAGGGGTCGGCAAACTCAGGAGCCCGCAGAGCCAAACGTCAGCGGCACAGCGACTGACATCTCTTCGGACGGCCACGTTCTTTAAACCGAGACTTCTGACGTCTTCAAACCAGGGTCGCCCAGGCCCTGGCGTTGTGCGGAAGAGCCACACTCAGGGGGCCTAAGAGCCGAAGGTGGCTTGTGAGCCGCAGTTTGCCGACCACGGGGCTGGGGACTACGGCAAACGGAGTTTTAATAAAGAATCGCTGTGTCACCCTCTGACTCGGGGCGGGGGGTGGGGGGGCGGGGTAGGAGGGGGGTGGGGGGTGGAGGGGGACGTGTTGGGGGTGGGGGGGACGTGTTGCCTCAGTGGACAGGTGACAGTGTCGCACTGAGTTCTGGGCACCAGGAGGGTCGCCATTCCGCGTCATTGCCGGGCTGGAGTGTTTGATCCGAGGTCGTCCTGACGGAGGGGACGGAGCGGAGGGAAGCAGAGGGGACGTGGCAGACACTCGAGTTAATGACCAGAGGCTTTTCATTGACTGTCTCTCTGGCAAAAGCATAACCATTGGACGCAAAACACGGGGGGGAGGGGTGGGAGGCACGTATGGGAGTGGGGTTCGGGTGGCAATGATAGCTTAATTAAAAAATGGGAAAAGAAAAAATAAAAAGCAAAAAAAAAAAAATTTAAATTGAAAACAAGAAGGCTAGGAAGGTGCGGGTTAGCAGGCTGAGGCTTGACTTCCCAGCATGCCCTGGGTCTGACAGCTGGACTCACCTGGCGCGGCGCACAGGTGGGGCGGGTGAGCGGCCGCAGGTAGCCCGTCCGCTTGTTAGCGTGGGCCTGGGGCCTGGGGCCTGGGGCCCCCGCCGTGCCCTGAGCGCCAGGGGCGGGGTGGGGAGCGGGATGCCTGCGGGAGGGGCCTCCCGTGTACTCCATACAAAGCAGGGCCGGCCCAGCCTCTGCCTCGGAACCCGCACTGGTCTGGGGCGCCCCCCTCTGCAGCCCTGCACGCCACCGTGAACACAATTCACAGGAAGGCGGCTGCCCGCCGTGGCCTGGGCAGAGCGAGGCCCTGGCTCGGCAGAGGCGGCCCAGGCGCTCACCATCCCAGTCCCAGTCAGGGCACACCTGGGCGGTGGGCTCGGAGGCAGCCCACTGACGCCTCTCTCTCCTCGCTGAGGTTCCCATCTTTCTCTCCTCCTCCCTTCCCCTCTGAAATCAATAAAGACATATTTCTTAACCACCCATGTTGTTATGGGACTTGGACCAAACGCCTCAGCCGTTTTGCATGAAAATGGCGTCTCTCTTGCGGGCCAACACCCCCTGCCCTCCTCGGTGCTTCAGAGCCGCTCCCCGTGGCCTCTTCCTGAAGGCTCCCGCTCCCAGGAGGCGAGGCTGTGGGGGAGGGAGCAGGTCGGCTTCGGTGGATTTTGGAGGCTGAAAAGGTGGCAGGAGCTCCATGATGGGAGGAGGGGGGGGGGGCTGTGTTGTGACTCCTCGGTGGTCCGTTTCCTCCTCTGTAACACGGGGACACAGGACCTGCTCCAGTGTCTGAGGTGCCGGCGTGTGGAAAGGGCCTGGCGATGGCGTTGGGGACTTTGCCGCCCCCTTTCAGTCAGGTCCCCAGGTGTTCGGAGCGCGTGCTCGGCGCCGTTGGTTTATCCCTGCACCTGGCAGAGCCCCACGTACCTGATGGACGCAGGACCTGACCCTGCGACAGAAGGGAAGCCACCTCAGGGACCAGACCCGGGGCGTGGGGCCTGGTGTGGGTGTCGGTGTAACTCCAGCCACAGAGCGAGCCTCGGGCGAAGCGAACAGTGACGTGAGCTGGGAGGAATTTGTTTCTCCGCAGCCGCCCCTCATGGAGCGTGAGGGCTGCCTCGGCTCCTGCCAGCACATCTGCCTTCCAGCCAGCGGGAGGGGGCGGGGAGGGGGAGGGGAGGAAAGCAAAGCAAAGCAAAGCAAAGCAAAGCAAAGCAAAGCAAAGCAAAGCAAAGCAAAGCAAAGCGGTATTTCCCTTTGCAGACTCAAAATTATGTAATTGACTTCTCGCAGCCCTCTCCTATTGCCAGCCAGTCTCCTCTGCACAGAGGGCGGTAAATGCTGTCTGTAGCCTGGGGTCCGGGTGTGTTTTGTCCATCGATGGCGGGCAAAGGGCCAGGGAGCCTTCCTGAGAGAGGCCACGATGAGCTGCTGTGTCTGGGGGGGACAGTTCTGGTACCTGAGATACAAAACAAAAAAGCAAAAGCAACAGCAGCCTGCCGGCATGGTGCAGTGGTCAGGCGTCGGCCTAGCAACCAGGAGGTCCAGGTTCGATCCCCTGTCAGGGCACACGCCCAGGCTGCAGGCTCCATTCCCCAGCAGGGGGCGTGAACGAGGCAGCCTCCTCTCTGAGCTCAATAAAAATATATTAAGACAGCAGAATCACTCACGCTCAGCCCCACGGCTCTGAAAGCAGCCGCCCTAGCTCATTCGTTGCCGCTAGCAGCGTGGTTTAGCTTGCCATGGCCCCGACAGGCCTCCTCCTCTCCCTGGCCAGAAACAAACCCCAGCAACTCTGCCCCGTCTCCTCAGCGCTTCTCGCACACATTTCCTCCTCCCAGCTCTGCCGCCGCCGCCCTCATCGGGGCCTCATTACGCACCTCCCAGGCCATTGCAGTTACATCCAAATTGGTCTCCCTTCCCCCAGCTGCTCTGCTTTCCCCTCCATCCCGCAGCCTCCCTGCCAACGGCCCCTTCCCACCACAGCTGTGACCACCTCAGCCGGCTTACGGCCCTCAGTGGCTCCCCGCTGCCCATTTCCAGGAAGCTGATGCCTCCGTCGAGGCGCCCGAGTCTGGCTCGGCCTCCTCTCCAGCCTTGTTTTGTTTGGTTACTCCTCACCTGAGGGTATTTCCCTCCTTGTTTCTTAGAGAAAGTGGAGAGGAGGTGGGGGGAGACAGGGAAACGTGGCTGTGAGAGAGACACATGCCCAACCAGGACTGGGGTGGAGCCAGCAACCGAGGCGCATGCCCTTGACTGGAATCGAACCCGGGACCCTTCAGCTCTGTGGCCGACGCTCCAACCAAGGAGTCAAACCAGCTAGAGCCAGTTTTCTTTATTTTCGATACGCGCCGGCTGTTAGTGGACAATCCTCCGTGCTCACGTTGTGTGACAAGGCATTTATTTTTATCCGGACGTGTCATCACGTAATACCACCCAGAAGAGAGGGATTCGGGCAGGATTTATTTCTCCATAGAAGACTTAAGGACTCTATTGATTTCTGATTTGAAACAGGAACTGAACTGCACCTATTTCTCAGGTTATTAATTTTGGAATCACTCTTCGTCTTGATGGCTATCCCACTAATGCTTACAACTCTGACTCCCGGCTAGGGGAATTGGTTCGTGGCGTTTTCCCCCATTAATTCTCTTAAAGCCACATCCTAGTTTTCATTTCTTTTTTTCAATTCAGTGGTTTTAGGTATATTTATTGACTCATGTAACCGTCACGTGACAGTTAATGTTAGAATATTGTCGTCACCTTCATAAAAACTTGGAAGCTTCTTGCCCGGCTGGTGTGGTGCAGTGGTTGAGCATTGACCTAGGAACCAGGATTTCCCAATTAATGGCATATGCTCAGGTTGCGGGCTCGGTTCCCCCTTGATGGGGGTGGGGGTAGGTATGCAAGAGGCAGCTGATCCATGATTCTCTTTCATCACTGATGTTTCTATCTCTCCCTCTCCCTTCCTCTCTGAAATCAATACATATGTATAAATTTAAAAATATACAAAACTTTAACTTCTGCAGTGACTTGCCCTCAACCTGCACAGTCCCAGGCAGATAACTAACCTAGTGGTACCGTCTTCTGTGGGCCGGTTTGTTCTGAGCATTTCATTCTGGTGTAGGGTCCCACCCTCTGGGGCCCTTTACAACTTGGCTTGTTTTGCTTCGCTTAATGTTTTCAAGGTCCCTCGTGTATCAGGGCCTCATGCCTTTTTCTGGCCAAATAGTATTCACTATAATGCTATCCAGCACTTATTTATTAAGTGATTCGTTGATTGACATCTGGACCGTTTCCCCTTTTTCATGAGCCATGGCTAAAGCTGCTATAAAAATGTGTATGCAGACGTCATGGGCACATGTGTTTCTGTTTTCCTCGGGGATACGCTCCGATCTGCTGAGTCATACGGTGAAGCTCGGGGGAGAAGCCAGACTGCTCTCCAAACCCAATGCGCCATTTTAGTTTTAATTTATTTTTTTTGTTCATCGTTAACCACGGGAGGGTAGTTTTTCCATTGATTTTTCAGAAACAGAGGAGGGGAGGGGGGAGGGGGAGGGAGAGAAGAGAGGCATCGATGCGAGACACAGATTGGTTGCCCGCCTGCCCCACATGCCCTCACCAGGCCTGGCCATCCAACATGCAGCCCAGGTACATGCCCTTGACCGGGAATCGAACTTGAGATCCCTCCCTCTGTGGGTTACGCTCTAACCGCTGGCCCACACCAGCCAGAGCCACGATGCGTCCGTTTACCTTCCCATCAGCACCAACGAGGGTTCCATGGCTCTATTGCTCCCAGCCAGCCGGCTTCACACCCATTTAACGTCGTCATCAAAAATGTCTCTCCCCCATCCGTCCACGAAACCACATTAGGTTCAGGGCGAGCCAGCCCACGTCCCGGCTCTTGTTCCCCGCGCCCGCGGCTTCATAATCCTGTCCCGACTCCCCCCCTCCCTGGGAAAGCAAACACGCACAGACCAGGGAGACACCGGGGTCTCGTGGCTCTTGGTCCTCAAAGATGGGCTTTTTTTCTTTCCTTTTTGGGGGACGCGGATGCCTCTCTCTGGAATGGGCCTGGCTTCACAGACTGCCCCAGGGACCCCCATCTGGGTCCCTCACCCTCCAGTCTCTGGCCCACGCATTTCATTTACAGACCCTCTAGGGTCGCCTGGCCGGTGTGGCTCAGTGGTTGAGCATCCGCCTGTGGACTGAAGGGTCCTGGGGTCAGTTCTGGTCAAGGGCACCTGCCCAGGCTGTGGACTTGATCCCCAGTAGGGGGGGGGTGCAGGAGGCAGCTGATTCGTGTTTCTCTCTCTCCATTATTGATGTTTCTATCTCTCTCCCTTCTTCCCTCTGAAATCAATTAAAAAAAAAAAAAAAAGGAATGGAGACTCCAATTCCAGTTTTCCCTGCTCATAAACTTTACAATATCGAAATCTTAATTTCCCCATTTTTGAAAACATTTAAATCTATTTCTATTGATTTCAAAGAGGAAGGGAGAGGGATAGACAGATAGAAACATCAGTGATGAGAATCATGGATCGGCTGCCTCCTGCACGCCCCCTACTGGGGATCCAGCCCGCACCCTGGGCTGTGTGTCATGCTGGGGGGGCCGGGGGGGGGGTGCAGAGCGCTGACAAGTGCTGAGGACGGGCAGGTGACGGGGAGGGCCTCCCGGGGGACAGTTAGCACATGGCGCGCACCTGCACGCAGCAGCCCCGGCTCCTGCCGAGCGCTGACGAATTGGTTTATTCCCCATCGCCATCTGCAGACACCTTCAGACACCCACGGCTCCATCTGTTTCATTAATACATGAGCTTCGGTCCACAGGATTAGCTACAGAAATAGAGCAACCGGCCTGTGATCAGTGACCAGGATTCACTCCCGCAGCCGCCGCCTGCAGGGAACCTCTGCAGGGGAAAGAAAGTGCTTGCTGTTGGCTTGTTTAAGTATATCTTTATTGATGTCAGAGAGGAAGGGAGAGGGACGGGGGGAGAGAAGCACCCTCGAGAGAGAATCGCCGATCGGCTGCCTCCTGCACGCCCCGCACTGGGGATGGAGCCCGCAACCCGGGCCTGTGCCCCTGACCGGGAATCGAACCGGGACCTCCTGGGTCCTAGGTCGATGCTCAATCACTGAGCCACACCGTCCGGGCTGGTAGCTTAATTTTGACAATAAAACGTATCTTGATAAACACTGCCTTTATAATTGGACAACGTGTGTGTGTGTGTGTGTGTGTGTGTGTGTGTGTGTGTACGCGCTTTTTGGGGAGGACGCCCTATATTGGAGGAGGTGAGGGGACAGAAGCAGTCCTTGGGGACAGAGGAGGGAAGAGAAACGGAGCACATGGTAGGACAGGCCATCCCGGCTGCCCACATAGGATGACCGGATCCGCGGTGCTGGATTTTAATTTACACGGAGATTCCTTGTTGGTCTGAGCTCCACGCAGCCTAATCCCGGGCATCTCGGCTTGGAAACCTTGCCTTGTTACCCACGTTCTGATTCTTTTTAAGAGGGAGAGGCTGCAGCAAGGTGACGCCCTTTGTGACCAACTGTTTATTATACACTCATCACTTCTTACCGGGAATAAGCCACCGAGGCGCCGCGTTTTTGCATTTTCCCGGACAGGATCCTCACCGCCAGCCGGGCAAGGAGGTGATTATCTCTAAAAGCTGGTGCATCATCCTCTCACAATGTTAACGCCCCACTCCCAGCCAAACAAACGGCCCGCCACGCCTCATGCAGGGCGGCCCTGACACGTGTGCAGGCTGGCTGGGGAAGAAGGGCCGCTCCCGATCGCCCGGAGCGTCCTTCACGCGGAAAAAGAATTAAGTCGTTATTTAAAAATTGCTCCGGGAAGCGCCTCTAACAAAGAACCGTTAGCCCGAGCGGACCGACGGCCTTCATGTGCGGGCACTTCACTTGCAGGGGATTCTCCACGGCTCCTGGCGAGAGTCCCCAGCAGACGGAACCCGGGCGAGGCGCTAGCTGCGTGGCTGGTGACTGCCCATCAGAGCTGGTCCTGTTTGCCTCCCTAATGTGGCTGCGAGGGGCTGGCATGCCGTGCTGCTGAGTGACAGGGAAACGGATGGGTCACGTGGGCGCGGTCTCTCCTGTACTTCACACATTGTTTACATGTCGTGTTGGTGTTGAGTTGGAGGGAAATGGACGGGTCAGCCTGGCCGGTGTGGCTCAGTGGTTGAGCATCAACCTTTGAACAGGAGGTCACGGTTCGATTCCTGGTCAGGGCACAGGCCTGGGTTGCAGGTTCTATCCTCAATATGGGGTGTGCAGGAGGCATGATTCTCATCATTAATGTCCCTCCCTCTCTCTCTTTCTTTCTCTCTCTCTCTTTTTTTCTCTCTATCTCTCATCAATAAATTAATATTTTAAAGAAATAAGTAAAATTGGGGAAGGTTATGATCTGAGTCGGACAGTGGGTCACTCATGGTCACACGGCGTGTGAGGGACAGCTGGGCTTGAACACAGGCCTGTCTGCCCCAAGTCTAAGGTTTGTTTGTTTCCTGTCCCCTCCCCCTCCGCGTGAGCACCATGTCATGCCTGAGCGGACATGGCGCTTTGTGTGATTGTCTGGATTTGATCAGTGGTGATGAGGAGACCCGGCTCCTTACCTCATTAGCTCAGAAGAGGAGAAAGCCCCCCCACACACACATACACACACACACACACACACACACACACATACACACACACATACACATACACGCACACACACACATACACACACACACATGTGACAGGAGTAAGGGCAAGGCTACCGCCATGGTGAAGGCAACATCATCAAAAGCAACTACACTATCAAAAAAAAAAAAAAAAACACTTCTAAAGAGGAGTGGTGACTAATTAGACTTGGAATAGGAAATCAGAACCCAAATACCACAGGCTGGATTTTCCACAGGCTGGCAGGCTGCCATTTGAGGAGAGAGGAGGAAATCAGCATGACTAAACACTGCCTGTCCTTTGGAGGTGATGGGTTTGTCTGAGAGCGGGTAGGTAGGCTGCTGCCCCTACTGCTGTTTGCCAGGCCCAGTCATGGGCTCCATCCCCAGCGCAGGCGTGCAGGAGGCAGCCGGTCCTTGATTCTCTCTCATCATTGACGTTTCTATCCCTCCCTCTCTCCCTCTCTTTCTGAAATTACTAAAAAAAAAAAAGGGGGGGAGGGAAGAAAAGCCCTGTGGTTCAGCAGACAGAGCAGCAGCCTGGGAACTGAAGGGTGCAGTGTTTGATTCCCGGCAAGGGCACATACCCGGGTTGCCGGCTGGTACCCAAGTGCGGTGCGATCAATGATTCTCTCTCATCATTGATGTTTCTCTCTCTCTCCCTCCCCCTTCCTCTCTGAAATCCATACAAATACATCAAAAAGGAAAAAAAAAAGGCAAAACACTTCTCAGAAATTTTAAAAAAACCCCAGAGATTCTAAATGTTCCCTCTTCCAGGCACACCGTTATACACAGAGAGATCTGAAAGTCCGCTGATTTCAATTAAGATGCTGGTTCCTCCTTTCCTCCCCAGAACTCCCTCCGCTGATGAGTTTTAAAGCGCGTTGGCCGATAGCTGAGCCAGATTCCTTGTATTAAGGAATTAAGTTGGCCAGATTCCTTGTATTAAGGCTCCAGCCCTCCAGGTCTTTGTCTTGTGCTCTGAGGTCCCTCCTCCTCTCCGGCTAAAGGGCAGTCTCATGACACCAAGGACACGAGGCATTGCTTTTCACGGGAGAGAGACGCTGGGTGGCTGACAGCAAACAGCGGCTAAGATTCTAGAAATCAGGTGGACAGCAGAGATCACGGGGGGCTGTGGGAAGTCCTTGACGGTCCAGATGAGAAGACCAAGGTCAAACTCTCTCAACCATTCTCTCTCATCACTGATGTTTCTTTCTCTCCCTCCCTCCCTCTCTCTTGAAATCAATAAAGAACATACTTAAAAATAAGTAAATTGGCCTAGCCAGCGTGGCTCAGTGGTTGAGCATTGACCTAGGAACCAGGAGGTCATGGTTAAATTCCCAGTCAGGGCACATGCCTGGGTTGTGGGCTTGATCCCCAGTGCAGGCATGCAGGAGGCAGCCGATCCGTGATTCTCTCTCATCATTGATATTTCCCTTTCCCTCTCCCTTCCTCTCTCTGAGATCAATAAAAACATATCTAAAAATAAATAGCTTACTGCCACCAAATGGCAAGATTTAAGGAGGGCTCATCTCTGCCTTCTGAAGACTGCCTTCTGGGCTTGAGGGCATACTTGTCAGAAACGCGATGGTAAGACCTTGAGTGAGTTTTGGATCCCGCTAAGTTTCCTCGTGGCCTCTCCAGTTAAGCGCCATCCCAGACCGGATGTCACTGCCTGTGAAGGTGATAATCCTTCGTGTCTGGTTCTTTGGCATGCCGGCATCTTGTGGAGACCCGTCCGCGTGTTGTTCTATGCCTCAGTAGTTTATTCATCTTTGCGGCTGAGGGATATTCCATCGTGTACAGATGTTGCAATGTGTTTATCCATGTACCTCTTCTTTTTCCTGAATGTTTAAGTTGTACTCTCTTAGCAACTTGCAAACATGCGACACCCGTATGCCTGTCCATGGTTCTATTAGCTGGAAAGATTCTTGCATAAGTCCTGGGTGGGTACATATTTCTATTTCTGTTGGATACACACCTAGGATTAGAATTACTGTCCTCGGCCGTTTGGCTCAATGGGTAGAGCATCAGCCCTCGGACTGAAGGGTTCCAGCTTTGATTCTGGTCAAGGACACACGTACCTTGGTTGCAGGTTCCTGGACCTGGTTGGGGTGCATACAGGAGGCAACCAATTGATGTTTCTCTCTCTGACTCTCCCCTCCCTTCCACTCTCTGAAAATGGATGGAGAAAGAACAATGGGGGTGTGTTTAACGTCATGGAAATAATTACCAAAGAGTGCACAAGTCTGCAGGCAGCGTATTTGCTTTGGTTATTTTGTTTCCTCCGCGGCATTTGAAATGATCCGTCTTTTTATGTCCAGCCATTCTCAGAGGTCATTAGTGGCTTTGTAGTGTGGTTTTAATTAGCATTTTCCTGATGACTAATAGAGTGTCTTATTATGAACCTACTGTCCATTCACATGTGTTCCTTTGTGAACACCCGCTTGGAAACTAGATAGTTTGTCTTTCTGTGATTGGCTCTTAGGAATCTTACATGTGCTGGTTCGGTTCCCTTGTCCTGCCTTCTGCATCGTAACCGCCCTGTGTCTCTCCGGGGTGTGCCCGCGCTGGGCATTCACCTTCCATTGGGAGGAAGTCCTGTCTGTCACGATTTTTCTTTCCTGCTGAGTGATTTCTGTGTTCTGTTTGAGACACGTTGGCTTCCCTGAAATTTGTGAAGCTTCCTTCCTATCATTTTCTTTGAGAAACTTTGTGGTCCTGACTTGTACAGTCAGGTCAGGATTCCATCTCAAGTCAGTTTTTGAGTCTGAACTGGGTTTGGGGTCAAGAATTATATTGCTTCAGTGGTTGAGCGTCGTCCTATGAACCAGGAGGTCACTGGTTCAATTCTCCATCAGGGCACCTGCCCGGGTTATGGGCTTGATCCCCAGTAGGGGGCGTGCAGGAAGCAGCCGATCCATGATTCTGTCTCATCATTAATGTTTCTCTCTCTCTCCCTCTCCCTTCCTCTCTGAAATCAATAATATTAATATATATATATTATTGATTGCATATATATATTTGCAAATGAAAGGCTTGTGTTTGGGCTGTCTTGATAAGCAGGGGCGCTGACGTAACAGGGGAAATGGCATGTTATCTGCTCACCAGCAGTCACCGCATGGACGTGCAGCCAGGATGCTGTACCCATCACGTCACCCCCAAACACGGAGCCCAGCAGCAGTCCCATCCTGGATAGGATCACATCAGGTGGGACTTGACCGAGGACATGGATTCCAGAGACCAAGGTCAGTGTACATCACGCAGAGAGGGGTGAAATTAGGGCCTACGTCACGTGACTCCCAGGGAAACCCAGGCTCCCCAGAAAGCCCCCCGGCAGCACTTCCCGGGTCCGACCCCCCTCATCCCCCCCCAGTTCCATCCTTTCCTCTCGCCTGTTCCACTGGGGGCACTTGAGACGCTTAGAGTGTGGCATTTCCCTCTGAAATGCTGTGTGGTTTTTAAATCCTCGCCCAAGGATATTTTTCCATTTGGTTTCTACACCGTGTGGAGAGGAGAGAGGAAGGGGGAGAGAAAGAAAACATAGATGTGAAGGTGGGGGGAGAGAGAAACATTGATGTGAGAGAGAAATAGAGGGAAACATCGATGTGAGGGAGAACTAGAGAGAGGGAAATATCGATGTGAGGGAGAAATAGAGAGAGGGAAGCATCGATGTGAGGGAGAAATAGACAGAGGGAAGCATTGATGTGAGAGAGAAACAGAGAGGGAAATATCGATGTGAGAGAGAAATAGACAGAGGGAAGCACTGATGTGCGAGAGAAACAGAGAGGGAAATATTGATGTGAGAGAGAACTAGAGAGAGGGAAATATCGATGTGAGGGAGAAATAGAGAGAGGGAAATATCGATGTGAGAGAGAAATAGACAGAGGGAAGCATTGATGTGAGAGAGAAACAGAGAGGGAAATATCGATGTGAGAGAGAAATAGAGAGAGGGAACCATTGATGTGAGAGAGAAACAGAGGGAAATATCGATGTGAGAGAACTAGAGAGAGGGAACCATCGATTTGAGGGAGAACTAGAGAGAGGGAAGCATCGATGTGAGGGAGAACTAGAGAGAGGGAAGCATCGATGTGAGGGAGAACTAGAGAGGGAAGCATCCATGTGAGAGAGAGAGACACATCATTTGCTTGCCTCCCACACGCACCCTGACCTGGGCCAGGGATGGAGCCCTTGGTGGGGAATGAAACCCGTGGCCCTTCGGTCCTCAGGTGACTTTCTAACCACTGAGCCAGACTGGCCAGGCTGCAGTGCTGTACGTGCACTACTCCCCACCTCGCTCCCAATGAGGAGGCCCCTCAGCACGCTGGAGCAGGAGAACCCTGCCCGCCCAGTGCGCCTTCTTTCACCCCGAAGGGGGCCATCCAGGCCAAAGCGCCGCCATCAATGGGCCTCCGCCCGCGAGGGCCGCAGCCAGGGGGAAAGCCTGGAATGGATGCGATCTCTAATGAGCGTTGCACTTGATTTAATAACCTGTTTATTAAATACATTTTTTTAAATTGGCAAATTGAGCACTTGCCTGGGAGCAAGCAATTAGGGCTATTTTCATCCCGTATTTGCTTCCCTGAGTGGAGACGATATTTGTTAAGTGTTAAGCATGTTGCATAAATCTTTTTAAGTTGTTTTACTTTCCCCTCAATGAACCGCTGAATGTTACACCTCCATGCTGGTTCCGCCCAGCCACTCGTTAGGAGCACTAACGGGCAGGAGGGAGGACCCACTCATCTCACAAGGGCCGGTTCTGGCTCTTCCTGAGTTTATGCAGCCTGCTGAGCACTCGGTCCCTGCTACGCTGGGTCACATCTCCCTCCCTCATCAAACCCAGGGAGGAGCGTGTGACACAGGCCTTGTTACGGAAACAAACTGTGATGATTGTAAAGCTGTGTTGATTTTCTTTCTTCCTTTATTGTTTAATTTTATTTCAATTTTTTGTTGTTTTTCTCACTCAAGGATGTTTTTCCATTGGCTTTTAGAGAAAGAAGAGGGAGACGGAGCGAAACATCGATGTGCAAGAGACACACGGGTTGGTTGCCTCTTGCACCCCAGGCCAGGTAGGAGGAACCTGCCCCGGACCGGAATCAAACCAGGGACCCTCAGTCCATGGGCTGACGTTCTGTCCACTGGGCCAGACCAGCCAGGGCTAATGTGTAGATTTTTAGAAAGAGGAAGGGGGGAGGGGGGGAGAGAAGCACCTTTGTGAAAAGGAAACTGCTATCGGCTGTTGCCTCCAGCACATGCCCTGACAGGGGATCGGACCCACAACCTGGGTGAGCACTCTGACCGAATGGAACCCACAACCTTTTGGTTGAGTCCCTAAGAGGAGTCAACCACGTGAGCCACACCAGCCAGGGCGAAGCAAACTTTAAAAGATTATCTTATTTTCCCTCCTCAAAACTCTCCTTAAACTGACACCTAGGTTTTGAGTTTTGTTTTCTTTTAAATGATGGCTGGATTCTACTTGCATATTCCTTTTTTTTTTTACTTTCATTATTTTGTTTTTTTGTTAAAATTTTTTTATTGATTAAAGTATCAGATATTTGTCCTCATCCTCCTATTCCCATCCCAAACCCCTCCCCATGTATGCCCCGCTGTTGTCTGTGACCACTGGTTAGGCTCATATGTGTGCACACAAGTCCTTTGGTTGATCTCTCCCCTTTATCCCGGCCTTCCTCCACCTTCCCTCTGAGCTCCCACAGTCTGACCCATGCCTCCTTGTCTCCCGGTCTGTTCTCTGCTTGCACATTTCTTGTTCCTGCCCCTTCTCCCTCTTGGGGAGTCCTAGCACAGGCCTGGGGCACTGCCTCCTCCTTCCCCTCGGTCCTCACTTAGACCCCAGCGCTCCCAGTTGGAGAGCCTGCCTTTGTTTCCCATCCCGGATGAAAAGGAACTCTCCGCCCCATTCAGATGTAAAACGCCCTTTTTCCCGTGCATGCAGATAAAGGTCGTGGGCTGCATTAATAACAAGTCCTTACTTGTGTCACTAATAACATCTTGCATTGTTCACCCTGAAACTCTTAGAAAAACCTAATTTTCCCTTCTCTCCGGTGCCGGGCCGATAGGCATCTCTCAGGCTCGGCGGGATAATCCATCTCCGCTCCGCTGGGAGGGGGCGCCGCCCCGATGGAGGTTCCTGTCAGTGCAGGAGAATGAGGCCCGTCCTGGCCTATTTATTAACTTCCGACTAAGTGTCTCCAAATCCTTCCGTTGTGCGGAAGAGCCTATTTCCAAAGCACTCCGATCCGATTAGGAAATGCGTTCAATTCTGCAGCTATTTGATTGCCTATTGAGCGCGCACAATAGCCGGCCGGCGACACTCGGATCACTGAGACCCTCACCGGCGCAGGGCGGGGGTGAAAGGCCTGTTAGGGAACCGGTGGGCATTCTATTTAGTTTCCTGAAAATGGAGGAAGCAGGGAGGGATCGTGCCTGATCAGGAATGGAGCTCACACCTCGGTGTGTGGGGCAGGATGCAAACCAGAGCCTCAGCGCAGACCTCGGCCTTCACGGCCGCCGGGGCCTCAGAGCTACACCCGTAGCTCCTCACATTCACACACACTGGCTGTGTGAGGTTCAGACGCTGTTCCTTACACCGGTTATTCCGTCAGCATCCCCCCACATTAGCTAGCAGCAGGAAGGGAGAACAGACAGATCTGGCACATGAAAATGAACACATTTTATTCATTAAAAATATCAGTCACATCACAGTCAAACAGACAGAAAAATGAGGTGACGGCAACATTCTAAAGGCTCCTGACACGGACAGTTCCCTCGTTCCACTTACCAACTATTCCCATTTTTGCCTGTGACCCCGGACTCCCGTCTGGGTAGTTCTGTAATCACAATGATTAAAAATAGCCTCTTTTTTTTGTGTGTGTGTGTGTGTCTTTTTCATGAACACCACACGATACGCTATTTTGGTTTCCTGTATGTTCGTGGTCATCCTGTTTTTCACGTTCCCCCTAACGGTCTTGGATCCAGTAGCTGGCTCACAGGTAGCTGCTCCCACGTCACTGGTATTCGGGTCGCTTTGCGTGGCTTTTAAATAATTCACAGGGAATATTTTATCGGCACCGTTTGTTTGCACATCTGCGACGGTGTTTTTTAGGAGCATGTCCCTGGAACGCGGTTCCTGAGTCAGAGCAGGAACAGAGGCGAGGGCTGAGGCGTGGTGCCAGTGTGCATGCGCACGGGCGTGGATCATGGCTCCGGTAAACATCATGTGACTGCAGCAAGCACGCTAATTAGGCTCGCGTGTGCGCCGTGTGTGTTTGTTTTCCCAGCACAAGTGATAAGTAAACATTAGCTCTTATTTCGGTAACGAGAGCGTCTGAAGTGGAGATTGGTGTCTAGACAGCAGAGGCGGCTCCGTCGTCCTCGGGGATCTGGGCGAGTTGGGGCTCGAACAGAACAGAAATGGGACAGCTTCTCCTTAGCTGGTGTGGCTCAGTGGATAGACTGTTGGCCCGCAGACCTAAGGGTCCCAGGTTCATTCCAGTCAAGGGTACTACGTACCTGGATTCCCGGCCCTGGTCAGGGCGTGTGTGCGGGAGGCAAGCAGCCGAGGTGTCTTCTCTCATCGATGTTTCTCCCCCTCCCTCCCACCCTCCAAAGAGCAGTGGAAAGCCCGGCCAGTGTGGCTCAGTGGTTGAGCATCAACCTATGAACCAGGAGGTCTCAGCTCAGTTCCGGTCGGGGCACAGGCCCAGGTTGTAGGCTTGATCCCCAGTGGGGTGTGCAGGAGTCAGCTGATCCATGAATCTCATCTTTGATGTTCCCCTCTCCCTTCCTCTCGGATACCAATAACAATATCCTAGCTAATAAAAGAGTAACATGCAAATTGACCATCACTCCAAAACACAAGATGGCCACCCCATGTGGACACAGATGGCCGCCACAAGATGGCTGGCAGGGGAGGGCAGGTGTGGGCACTGGGGGCCTGACCCCCCCCCAACTTCCCTCCTCTGCTGGCCTGGTCACCCCTAACTGCCCTCCCTGCTTGCTTGATTGCCCCCAACTGCTCTACCCTGCATGCCTGCCCCCCCCTACTGCCCTCCCCTGCAGTCCTTCACCCCCAACTGCCCTCCCCTAGTGACCTAGTCACCCCAACTGCCCACCCCTGCCCTCCCCTGCCAGCCATCTTGTGGCGGCCATCTGTGTCCACATGGGGTGGCCATCTTGTGTCTCGGAGTGATGGTCAATTTGCATATTGCTTTTATTCGGTAGGATATTGTCACTGATCCCAGAAGCACGGGCTCTTCCGAGCTGGGCCGCCCCTCCCCTCCTCACCCAGGGCCGGCCGGCCCCCTTCAGCCCGGAGAGAGGCAGCTCGGGCGCGTGGAGGCCCGTCCGCGAGGGACACATACATCCCCGAGGGGCCCGGGAGCCCGGGCCCTTATCGAAGCCGATCTTCCCGCCAGTTAATCTCCCAGACCTTGCAGTTGGCGAGGCCGCCTTTAATTTACGGCCAGAGGGCCGGGGTAATTGGCCTGGCCGGGGTCATTGACCCGTCCTCCGTCATTGGAAAAGGAGGAATTCCTAAGCCCTGTCGCCTCTCTTATCTTTCAGCTCAGAATAGGATGGAGTGAGGGCTCACAGGAACTAGCTTGTACAGGAAAGGCGCTTACACGCGGGATCGGAGGGGACAGGAGAGCACGTTTGTGAGGAGTAAGTCTGGGATTTGCCTGTGTGCTGTCTGCTCCAGTTACAAACCTATCCATCTCTGCTTCTAGGCCTACGTATCTATGCCTGTATTTACACACTTCCACGTCTGTGTGTCTGTGTGACTGCACGTCTGTATCTCTGTCTCTGTACTTCCCTGTTCCTGTGTCTCTGTCTGTATTTGTCTCTGTCTTTCTCTGTGTGTGTGTGTCTGTCTTCCTATGTGTATATCTACATGTACACCTGTATCGATATGTCTAATCCCCTCTATCTCTAGCTACATATGGTCTCTAAAAGAAAAAATTAGTGATATTGTCTCAGTCATGTATTATTTATTTTCTGCCCTAAATTCAATAAAAAAGATAATTGTTGTACATCATACAGTCCAATCATCCGAGATGTCAGATTAGAAATAGGGCAAGAGACTAGGCCACTCAAAAGAAAAGAAGGAGAGAAGTGTGGTGACCTCAGGGGACTCGTTCCTTTTGGAAGGTTTTGGCTGTGTTAGCGTGCCCTCCATTCGCTCTTCTAGACTAGGCACCTGTAAAAAAAAAAAAAAAAAAAAAAAAAAAAAAAATATATATATATATATATATATATATATATATATATATATATATATATATATATATAAAATTTATTGGTGCCGACTGTTCCTTTCAAAAGTATTTTGCCTTCACAACATCCTTGGGGTTGATTGATACACCTTGTTCCTGTGTGGTTGGTTATCTGTAAGCTGGCTGTCTTAGCAACAGCCATGCATTTTTAAATTTGTTCCTTCTCCACCCAGCTAGGTTGTGCTAGTAACTACCCAGCTGGGCTTTTTTTGTTTGTTTGTTTTTAATATATTTTTTAAAGAGGAAGGGAGAGGGGGAGAGAGAAACATCAATGAGAGAGAATCAAGGATCAGCCTCTTGCACGCCCTCTACTGGGGATTGATCCTGCAACTGGGCCTGTGCCCAGACCCAGGTATTGAACTATGACCTCCTGGTTCATAGTTAATGCTCAACCCCTGAGCCACGCTGGCCAGGGGGTTTCCAGGCCTTATTCCCGCCTCTGCGGGTCCCAGTGCTGACCACCCAGCTTCCCTCCGCCTCCTCCCTGTGCCATGTGAGCCTGCGTCCTCGTCGGCCACCTCCCCTCTCTTAAAATCCGTGGCGGGAGAGAATAGACAGTTTGCAGACGGGTCCTATTCTGCCTCCAGACAGAAAATCGATACAGATGGGAAACGGCAGGCGGCAGCCGGCACTTACCTTTTACAAGGCCAGTGACTGGCTCACAGGGCGCCGGCCTCGGAGTCGCGTCTGTTGACAAGGTTGTTCCTTGAGATCTTGGCAGTTTATATAGGAACGTGGTGAGCTCGGTGGGCAGATTCTGGCGGGAACCTCCCACGGAACAGTGGGAAGGCTGGGCTGATGGAGAGGGCGCCGGGGGACAGCCCAGGTGCCCGCAGCCCGTGCGCACGTCACCGCATAGGGAGCCCACCGCATAGGAGGGAGCAGAGGCCCTGGTCCCCGGTTGTGCGGGTCCCCCCTCCCCCGCCCCGTCATCCCCAGTGAGGGGCACGGAGGAAGGGCTGCCTTCCCGAACCTCAGATGGCCCTGTGGGCCGTGTGTGTGTGTGTGTGTGTGTGTGTGTGTGTGTGTGCAAGCGTGTGAGCTGATCACACACACCCTTCATCGACTCTGACAGGTTTCCTGAAGGGGCCCATGTGGGGAGACCCAGCCCGCATGTGATCCATCGGCACAGCTCTCACTCCAGTGGCCGGCAGTGGCGCTGAGTGAAATCTCAGAACACTCCCAGGGCCGTCTGCAAAGGGGAGAACAGGCGAGCCAGGCCAAAGCCGTCCTGACAGACGGGCTGCTGGCAACTGCACTGGTTGTTCATTCAACAGCCCTTCGTGAACCTCACCGTGTGTGTGTGTGTGTGTGTGTGTGTGTGTGTGTGTGTGTGTGAGAAACCTGATCATACGCAGGGAGTAGAACATCAGGGCGAGGTCCAGGCTGAGCTAGGGGTCTGGTGGCTGCCCTCACAGGGACTGAAAGGCCTGTGCTCAGATGATGTCACCGCAGGGCCATTAAGTATTAGGTCTAGTAATAATTAATGTCGTTTTCTAATTTTTTAAATCGAATTTATTTAAACAATACAACAAAACTTAATCAACAATATAGTTGTCGTTGTTTTCTATTACTTGTGCCCAATGCTCAGGAAGCATTTTAATCCCTCTGTTGTAAAATTCTTGTGATTTTGATGCAAAAAAATTCGGTCAATGCATTTTTGAGGCATTCTTCATTATTAAATTTTTTTCCAAGAAGAAAATTTTGCAAAGAACGAAACAAATGGTAATCGGAAGGGGCAATATCAGGAGAATATGCAGGTCGAGGGAGAACTTCCCATTCCAACTGGCGCAGTTTTTCAGCAGTGATTCTTGCAGTGTGCGGTCGTGCGTTATCGTGGTGAAGAATTACGCCCTTCCGATTAATCAGCGCGGGTTCTTTTTCTCTTAAAGCTTGGGCTAACCTTTCCAATTGGGCACTATACACTGCACTTGGAATGGTTTGGTTAGATGGTAAAAGTTGATAATGAAGAATTCCTTGAAAATTCCACCAAACACACAACATCACTTTTTCCGCATGCAAGTCAGGTTTTGGCGTGGGCTGCGGAGCCTCATTTTTGTCCAACCATTGAGGCCGCCTTTTCAAATTAACAGACAGCACCCGTTTTTCATCTCCGGTAACAATTTGCTCTAAAAACGGCAAACGGTTTTGACGAGAGAGGAGCGAACTGCAAATTGTGACTCTTTGATGACGGTTGTTGTCGGTCAACTCATGAGGAACCCATTTTCCAAACTTTTGGACTTTGCCAAGTGCACGCAATTGATTGGAAATTGTTTTTTGTGAACAATTTAAAGTTGTCGCAAGCTCTTGTTGGGTACTTTGAGGATTTTGCACCAAAAGAGCTTGAAGAGCTTCTCGATCAAAATTGGACACACGGCCTCGACCACTCTTGTCATCTAACGAAAAATTTCCCTCGCGAAATTTCTCAACCCAACGCTGGCATTTTCTGGCGCTAACTGCATCTTGACCAAGAGCACTACAGATGTTTTTTGCAGCCTCACTTGCTTTTCTTCCTAATTGGAACTCGTAAAGCATGCAGTGCCGAATATGCTCTCCATCCGCCATCTTCTCAGCCCTAGTTTTGCAACAAAAACCAAACCAAACACAAACTTTTTCAAGCAAAACTTGTTAACTGCACTTCACACATTCTGTAGATACCACGTGTTTGAAGGTTATGTCAATACAAGTCAACGCCAAGCAAGATTTTAAACGAATGTTTAAAAACGACATTAATTATTACTAGACCCAATATAAAGGCCTCCAGTGCTGAGACCTGGGAGAAAGGGGGTGCTGATGCCCCCCAACCTCTGCAGGAGGCTGGGACCGGGACCTGCCAGAGGAGGAAGGTCTCGGGTTCGATCTGGGAGTGTTTTCCACTTAACCTCTGTCTCCTGCGCTTGGGTGAGCAGATGCCCAAGTGAGTCTGTAAGGCACAGGGACAGGGATGGGTGTTTAACAAACGAGGGCTCTCTGGAAAAAGCCCGAGGGAGGGCAGATCCTTCCAAAACAATGTGGGGTGGCCGAGTTAGGCAGGACTCTGGGGGAACTGGCCCCATTTCTCCCCGGGGAGCACACAGGTATGTGCTGGCGGGTCTGGGGCCGAGGGGCTGTCCGTACTTGGTCATCAGCAAACCAGGAACGTCGGTGAGGAAGGCAAGGCCTTTGTGGTGTTTTCCTCTCTGCTCCAGCGGTCACATGTGGCCACCGGTCTCTCACTCACGGAACACGCAGGTAAAACACACAGCGGGACCGTCCTTCTATTGCGGGTAAAAGTCTGGCATCGTTTTCTCATTTGTCGTGGGCACTTCCTTTCCCCGCTGGAGCCTGAGAAGGCTCCGACCCTCTCAGCGTGGCGGTGAGCCGCTCCCCCTGGGAGGACAGCCTCCTGGGAGGGCGCAGCGGCCGGGGGCGGCCTGGGAGCCAGCGACCGTGACCGCCCTCCCACCTCAGTGCGTGCGGCTTGGGCCAGACAAACGGCGCCTCGTTTCTCTGTCGCATTGGGACGCAGTGAGTGATGCCAGGACGCACTGGTTTCTGTAACGACGGGATTAACTCGTGTGACGTAAGCACGCCTCCGTGTGGGACGCCCACCCCGCCTGCCGGGCCTCCCCGTGCTCCTCACTGCCGGCACCTGTCCCAGCACGGTACAGCAGGGTCTGAGGCCCGTCTGTGTTGAGTAGGACGTCTCCCGCTACCAAGGATCTGTGACAAAGCAGCTTCGGCACCCTCCCTCCTCCGCCTGCCCCCCCCCCCATTGTGCTCATTGGGCCCCCGAACCCTGGAAATTGAATCAAGAGGCAATCACCATGTGGTCACTGTGAATAAGGCAAATGTTTATTGAACTTGTGGGGCGGGTTGGGGTGGGGGGTCACCCACAGGGATGCAAGGCGCCCAGGGTGTTCCACCAGCATCGCCATCCATCCTCCCCATCCACCCGGCACAAAGGGCTACAGGGAAACACAGGGAGGAGGCCAGTCAGCCACTGAGGACCAGGCTCGGGAACACGGGATTGGCCTCAGGTTGGTAGTGACTGCGCTGGCTCGGGTGATGTCAGTGACTCAGCTCTGCTGGGCCCGCCTCTCCTGTGTCACCCAGCCACCCACACCCATCACAGGGCCCTTCCCCAACAACACTGGCTCACCTTCCCTGAGGCCGCCCTGGGTGCCCTCACCTGCCCTCCCTAGTGAGGACGCAGCACCTGCTGGGCACCGGGCACGGGGCAGGGGTTGGGGGGAGGAGAGGCGCGGGCAGTGGATGGGGGGGGGGGGGGTACAGGCACGTGGGCAATGGACCAAAGGAAACGGAGCCTAACTCACACTCTGCAAGCAGTGGCCTTGAGACACTGACCTTCAGCGAGGGAAGAACAAGGCCCTCCGCC